>JAWWMD010000027.1:0-18553 GCA_035044885.1 Pseudobranchus striatus | reverse complement strand
TAGCTGGTGCAAATCCACTGGCACAGAATTACTACGCTGAATCCCTGGAGCCTGGCGCTGTGTCTCAGAAACTTGGTCTTGCCTCCGGGGCAGGGAACAGGCGTGCGGTACATTGTGTTGTGAGTGCAAATGGGCAACCTGGGAACGTGTGCGGGGAGGAGTGGTAGGCGTCAGCACAGATGCACGACCACGGACGCTGATGGTTTGGGGTGCACTACCACTGGGCATCGGCTCATGCTTACGATCAGTGTCTGTGGATGAAAGGGCAGCATCGTCATGAAGCGCAGAGGTCGGCGCAGGCTCGGGTGCAGCATCGTCAGGAGGCACAGGGGTCGGGACAGGAATAGGGTCAGCAATGTCAGGGAGTGCAGGAGACGGGACAGGCATGGGCACAGCAGCATCAGGAGGCCCGGGAGCAGCAGTGTCAGAAGGCGCGGGGTCCGGAACCCTAACACTAATTGCATGCAGATACAAGACAATCGGACAGCACAGTAAAGCCAACCAAAGAATGGATGCTGGATACAAAGACAATACCAAAGGAAACCCTGGCCTGATACAAGTAAATTACAAGTATGTCTGACCTGGTGCCCTGCTGATCTTTAAATACACAAGACCCATGCATTCAAGGGAGGGGGGGGGTTCACCTGAGACTCTGCCTCCTGGTCATAAATCAAGAGCAGGCATCTTCTGGCTCAATACCCATAACATTGATTGGATAACAATGGGAAGAGGGAGTGCACTGGTGAACACGGCCTGGTGATTCGATGAGGAAAGGAAAGAAGGAATAAAAGCACCAGAAAGTAGGCGTGGCTAACCAAGCACCATGAAGCAACATGGCTACTCCTACCGCTACGCTGCATGATCCCTGCCTCCACCCCAGGACCCAGATCGAGCAGGTTGGGGAGATGCCAAAACAACCGACCGACTCTGACACACGGATGACTGAGCACGCTACCGCGCGTCCCATCAGTCAACGTGAAGCACGCCGGGCAACGCACGTCAAAAGGTAAAGCGATTGTGCAAACAGCGCAAGCTGCATAATACAAAGAGACACCCCAGGGACCAACCTAGCCACCATCCAGAAGTACCCCAATACTGACACAGCACAAGGGACAATAAACATGATTGCACAACCAGTGCAATCAGCACAAACATGAAGGGGCTCCCCGGGACCATCCCAGCTACAGTCCATGGGTACCCCAACACTGGCATAGCTCCAGGGACATCATTGTATAACCCACACGGAATATCCATAGGAATGGGGGGCTCCCTAGCCTGTCTAAATCACGACCCATATTCTGCATCGCACCTACATAAGACCACCTGACACTGAGGCAAATCTCCCTCTACCACCCCCTGCTGGGTACCCTGAACTGTCACTCCCTGTGACGATGCATTAGGTAAAACTCCAATCATTGCAATTAGCCGCTAGCTCAAAGGATGAGAGCTAAGGTGCGAAACAGTAGAAAAACAATGCTTTGCTATCGTATGGGCTGTCAGAAAGTTTCACCCATATCTATTTGGCTCTGCATTCCAGATCCAGACTGACCACAAGCCATTGCTTTGGCTTCATCAGGTCAAAGGTGATAACCCCAAGCTGTTGCGATGGGATATCTGTCTACAGGGTCTAGATTTTGTTATTAACCATTGTCATGGTTCTGATTATGGAAATGCTGATGGGCTTTCTCAGATGTTCACCGACCAGAACCCAGAAGTATGAGCCTGTGGAGGCTCACCCATCATGTTCTATCAATCGTAAAGGGGCGATGTGTAAAGGGAAAATCCCAATCACATTAATGTTGCCTTTTTTCGTGGCAATATCCTTATTCCTGATGTAATTACGGTTCATATGACATATTGCATGTCTGATATTGAATGATTCTCTGATGCGATATCCCAGATTACGACTTTGGTTATCCCGGATTCTGACAAAGTATTCCAATATGGCTACTATGCAAGACCTTCCTGCCATGCGAAGTATGTTCCTCTCCACGTGGACACAGTCAACCTGTGCCCCGCCTTTCTCTTTGGAGCAAACTCTGCCACTCTATAACACATCCCGGCTTTCCCTGCCTGGTATTGTGTGCCCTTAATAGGTTCTGGTAATGATACATCGATGGGGGCAGTTCTACCGGTATTAAAGGTAATCCTCTTTAATACTATGGAAGGATATTATGAACCTCATTAAACAGAGTGTATGATCTCTCTTCGACAGTCCCTACCCAGCCTTTCCCTATCTGAGCATGCTTTGCATGCTCTGGCTCAGATTCAGACTCTTCCTGCCTTACTATCATATATCCCTTGTGGACACTAGTGAAATCTAGTTATTTGGTAACAGTGTTACTGTATTAAAGATACCCTTTAATATCCTGGATATCAGGAACCTTATTAATCAGATCCAAAAGGTCTGTGAGTGGTATTCCCCTTCTACCTGCCCCCTGACGAAAAGCCATACCTGCTTGGTACACCCATGTGTGATACACAAGTCAGGTTCTGCCCCAAGCCTTCCTCCCTTGCATTTGTAAAGAGTCAGTTTCTCTTGACACAACTTACCTGATGTGATACTGGCATCTTCCCCTGCTCGAGTCCTGAGACTATTGTCCTCGCTGGCTCCTTACAGAAAGGTGTGAATTGATTCCTGTTAATGGTTCCTGCTCTCCTGGACTCATTTTGGCGCTAAAGAAACCATGACCAGCCCAGCTCAGTACCCCTGGGAATGGCCTGTCCCTGATTGGATAGAGATGTCCCACCTCTTTCCATTCGTTCTCCCTATTTGGGAACTCTTTGACCACAGTGGATTCCTCCACGATAATCCCTTCCCTGCCCCAGTTTTTGCCCTTTAAAGATAGGTGCCCCAGAACCAGTCCTTAGTTCGTTAAGACCTGGTATCCTGTATTTGACAGAACAAGTTCTACTTGTAAAGAAGAGCTGCATCCTGAAGTCGTGCCCTGCTGCTGTGTGCCATGCTGATCTGCCTGCCAGGAGCCTGTGCCCTTCTGTGACAACCTGCAACTCTTGTCGACCTGGTGTGCTGCCTGAAACCCCTCTGTCTGCTGTTTGCAATGGTGGATCCCACAGGAGCCCAAATTCAGCCCTGCTTATCTGACCCTGACATGTGCTGACCTGCACCACCAGCTGCTGACCCGGAGACCACTGTTTGGGGTGAGTGCCTGCCTAATTGGTGCTCCCATCAGGTATGTCCAACTGAGGCTCTACTGGTGAGGTTCGCACTACAGTAGCCCCTCTTAGAAACCCCAGTGTCTGTGGTGCCCAATTTGCACGGACCTGAGTCGCTCGTGCTGCCAGAACCTTTATTTAAACAGCCCTTAATGCTCCATGCTAAATCATTGCAACCACAATTAAACATTCTTTCAATAGAAGAGAATACGTGCTGTTAGCAGTGGTACCCTTTACAGCTTCCTTGCCTGCATCCCTTTCATCCAATCAACTCGTGGTGCGCTTCTAGTCTTTGTTCAATACAAACCCAATGCACACGGTCCTGTAATAGGCTTGAATGCAGAGGCTTGCTGAAAATGACCAAGTTCTACATTGCAGTACCCTGCTCAATGCAACCCTATGCATGCAGTCCCTCATAGAAATTAATGGGGAGAGGCTTTGCTGAAAACGACTAAGTCCCCACTGCTGTACCTAATGCACCTGTTGTTTCTACACTGACAGCCTTTCCAAGTAACTGCATTGATTCTGCTATACATTCTAAGTATTTTAAAGGTGTTGTTCAATTGCCGGTCCACTTTACAGGTATGCTACAGTGTCCCTAGTGCTTTGCACTACCCTAGAGACTGCCTTAAGGTTTTCCTAGTGGCTGGACATCCGCTTTAGGGGAGACTGGAGTCTCTGCCCTTATTTCATCTATACTTAACCCTTTGTTAAGGTAACCTGTGAATATTGTATAATATTGTGTCTAAGACATGCCATGCTCTTACTAACCTGTTCTTATTTGCTTATTGAATACTTTAATGCTTCTGTTTCATTGCTTGATTATATATTGCATTTCCTCCTAAACCTTATATTAGAGCTAGGCTAAGGCCTAATAATAAACTTACGGTGTGGACATTCAGTGTACTACTGTATTTGGGGGCTTATGGTGTTCCATGGGTTGCTAACTTATTAGTGATGAATGTGTATATTCCGCTACTTTGAGAAGCATGAAGCTGCTCGGTCCACGCTTACCCTTGATGAGAGTTAATTGCTTTGATAAGTCACTGATAGACCCTGTATCTCTTGTCCTGTATGCCAGCCCGTCCTCTGGGATTAGCTACCACAGAATCCGGCTGACACTATGCAATGAGTGTAAATTAAAAATATCCTGGTGAAGAAAGGGGGGACAAGGGGATCAACAGTATGTGTTTAAGGCAGGCTAGGAAAAGCTGAATAGAAAGGATAATGTATTGATGTCTTACCTATTAGGATGTTTTGTTTGTATGGGGTTGATTAATGCACTCTGGATAGCCTGTGCTATGATTCCTCTATGTGGAGATCTTATAAAGGCAAGAGTAACAGTAAATCCCTAGGACAAATAGTCTTTCTTTGAAAGCAAGCTTAATTAGCTAGTGCAAGGGCAAGGAAGTGTGATGGCAAGGGGAAATAAGTGTGGGGCGGGGGAACAAGTGAGATGTGGGGAGGGGGAGTGGAAGGGTGTGAGGAGAAAGGGGGTGCAGGAGGGGATAATAAATGGAGGGAGAAGAAACAATGAGAGGAATGGCGAAGGGAGGAGGTGGAAGAAGGGGAGGGTTGGGTGGGGGCAGAAGGAATGGGGTGAGCAAAAGAATTATAATAAACTCTACTCTGTGTTAGAAAGTAATTACTGAGGGCTAAACTGGTGTTACTCTTACCTCTTCTTTCCCATCCTTATGATGTTGAGTTGCAACTGCAACACCTGACACAATATATGTTGAGATGTCACACATAGGTTATATCTGGATGAAGTAGTGGAACGAATTACGGAGAAACCAGAGATTCAGTGGGATATATGATCAGTCCCAATTTGCATTTGCGAAGTTATTGGTGAAAATTAATAATGCGGGTAAAAATTGGTGTCGCAGCACAGCGATACTGTTCTATGGCTCCAACAGATCATCAAGGATCCGCTACAATATGGCAGTCATAGGCTGATTTCCCTCTTAAACTCTAACATGAAAATGTATGCAAATGTATTAGCAGAGAGGCTGATGAGTGATCCATGGGTTGGTCCACAACTCACAGGTGGGGTTTGTGTGGGGGCACCAAGTGAAACATAATTTAAGGATGTTACAAAACATATGGCCTCAAAGGGACTCATTAGACCTGGTAGTCACTCTATCTATGGATTCAGAAAAAGCATTCAGCACAGTTCGGTAGGGATATATAGCAAAGGTACTGGAGGCATATAACTTTGGAGCACACTTCTAGAAAATGTTCGGGGCACTCTACAGTTCTCCCACTGCAAAAGTACTGGCGAATGGGGTTTGCTCAAGGCCCTTTTCCATCTCAAGAGATACACGACAAGGATGACTCTTTTCCCCTCTGTTGTTATTAGCTTTGGAACCACTAACAACAAAATTAGGATGAACTCTGAAATTGTCAGTCACAGTAGCAGACATGCAGATCAAAGCACTCTACTAAGTGAACGGCACTGTTAACACTAAAGCAGCCAAGATCCTCCATACAGGTGATCTTGTCTCTGCTAAGGTGCTATGGGGGACAACTCAGGCTTTACATTGAATATGTCCAAGTCAGTGATAATGCCATTATCCAAGGTGTAATCTGTAAGGGTGATGTAGAACAATTTGTTTTTTGTTGGGAGAAGGAAAAATTCAATTGTTTAGGTATTTAGGGTAACCAGGGGCCTTAAGAACATTGTGCCCTTGAACCTGGAGATTATCTGGAATAAAATACAGTACAACCTGACCCAATTGGTGGGCTAGTGTGAATGCACTCAAAGTGATAACTCACCAGATTAAATTATGTATTCGGGATGTTGTCAGAGAGGATCTCCTTACAGACCTTATGACTCTATAATAGGAAAATCCTAGACTTCATATGAGAGGCCCAAAATCGCAGGGTGAACTTCAAGAAACATTACACAAATAATGATTCGGGAGGCTGGCAGACCCCAGATGTGGACCTGTATTATCTGGCCGACCAAACAGGCTTCATAACACTAGTACTTGGGGGAGGAATCCATATCCTGGCCTGGGTAAAGGTAGAACTACACAGCCTCAACTTGCAACAACTACTCCAGCTGCTGAATGGTGTGGAAATATTTACAAACGAGATGCTGTTTGGGGAATAGGGCTAATATTAAGTCCTCCTGTATTGTGGTGGTGACTACGGCATTTGGTTGAAGTAGGCATATCATCTCTATGCTTTATAGAGTTGGTGGAGGCTAGACACGCAGGGAAAGCAGGCCATACAAATGAATAATTTCTGGAGGTGGGAGTTGAACACAGATATAGAGGTGATCTTACGCTCACATATAAAAGGGTTGGGGGAAGTCCGAATGAGGGCCCCCTAGTTCAAGCTCATACAAAATTGATATTGGCCACCTGAACATTTTCTCTGCAGTGGATTGGGTGGGGGGAGAAGGAAAGTGCCTTAAAGTCAAGGCGTCGAAAGCTGGATTAGTGCATATGACAGCTGAATGTAATAGACTACAGGGATTCTGGACAGGGGTAAGAATGGAGTGTGAAAATGTCGGTGCAGGACCAAAGAATGATAAAGGGAAGATAAGTGGTGCAAGTTCCTCTGAATCCCCTGACATAATTTGGTGAGGTTGATTTTACCCATGTCCAATAGGCCTCTGGTAACCCAAACACCCAAGTATTGAAATTTGAAAGGGTGCCAAGTAAACATGCATTGCTGAAAGTCCCTCTCAATCAAGTTAGATGACACTGGCATTAAAGCACATGTCAACATATTTATATTAAATCCAGAAATCGTACAGAAAATGTCAAGAGTATATTCAGAAGAGTAGGAATAGAAGTATGTGGTTGGAAGAGTTAGCACAATGTCACCTGCGTTAAAAAAAAAAACAGAAAACCCCCCACAATTCACCAATGTCAGATGTTATACGGGAGATCCCACAGACGATCAGATCAAGTCAAGCTGGCTATAGAGGTTCAAGAGCCAGCACACACAAAAGGATACAACAGGCACCCCTGTCTTGTGCCGCGGGCAATTGAAAAATAAGTGGAAGCAACTCTGTTAACTAGAAACATTTCTGAGGGGAGATAATAGAAAGCTCCTACCATTTGCGAAAATCAGGTGCCAAAACCATGGGCATTCAAAGCAGCAAATAAAAAGACCATTCCATGTGGTTGAACGCTTTTTCGGCATCCAATGAAAGAGCTATAGCTGGGATGGAGGAATCCTTGCCAAGTCAAAGGAGATTAAGAAGAAGGTGAAAAATATGCCTGGCGTGTCACTCAAAAACAAAACCAGCCTGGGACTCATGGACCAGTGAGAAAACCACCAACCTTCACCGTTCTGCCAAGACCCTCACAAAGATTTTCAAATCCACATTCAATAAGGAAATAGGTCTGTAGCTCGCAGTCAAGGAATGGTCCCTTCCTGCTTTATAGAGAACTGAAATGAATGCCATGTTAAATTCTGGGTCAAGGGAGCCAGTAATGTCCATTCTACAAAAGTATAAACTAGCAGGGGAGTCAAATAATCAATAATGACCTTATAAAATTCCCAGAGGAAGCCATCACTCCCTGGTGCCTTCCAAGAAGGTAACCCTTTAATAGCTGCAATAATGTCTAGGGAAATGTGAGAGTCCAAGGGCCAGATTCAGAAAGGTGGCGATCTACTAGATAGTGCCTGCTCACATTGGACACTGTTATTTCTTTCTTGAATTACACTTTTGGATGAGCATTAATTTCTTCCATTAATAATGAAATTTCCACTGATGGAAATATAGATTTCAGAGTCTATTTAGGGCTTTGGTTTGCACATGACTTTGGTGGGAGTTGGGCCTCCAGCTGTGCCATAAATTATAAATGTCTTTTGCATTGGCGCTACTTTCTGCATATGGGCCTTTTCTGAATCGGGCCTTAAATGTTCCCTGAAGATAGTCTATAAAAGAAAGTTCAGCTTCTGTCAGAACTCTACATCTGGGTGACCAGCCAAATCCAAAGAGTACAAATCCCTAATAAAAAGCATGAAAAAGAGTGGCAATCCCATCAGCTGACTTGTCAAGGGCCCTGCTTGTATTCTTAATGCCAGCAATCAACCTGGGATCAACTTCCTTCCTCAATTGGAATGCAGGCAACCTACCTGTTTTTCCGCCCTGCTCATAACTCCTAGCCCACAACTGAAAAAGTGTGTATTGAGCCCTGTCAGCAAAGAAAGTTTGTCATGCTGTGCCTGTAACAAATCTTCTAAGTTAGCCAGAGACCCAGAGCAGAAATAATTCTCCCTAGCTGTCTTGAGAGCACATTCCAAAGATGTGAATCTAGTTTCTTCTTCATGGAGGCGTGCTATATACAGAGACCCCACATGAAAGCTTTGTAGGCCACCCACATAGTGGAGGCCATAGAGACTGAACCAATATTCAGTACTAAGTAGTCAGCTAAGGCCGTCCACACCTGGGCTTTACCTGATGGAGAACGAATATGAGAGACGTTTAGCCGCCAGCTGGGAGCTGAAGAAACCGAGCCGAACACAGATAGAGAAAGCAAAACCACAGAGTGATCATATACTCCCTTGCACAAGATCTGAGTAGAAAGGAAGGTAGCAAGATGGCTGTCATGACCTCTGTTGTTTTGTGCCCTTCTAGGACTCCTGCTCCCACTGGTCCTGTCTTTGTCTACTGTTCCTTCCTCTAACTGGGTTACTCATACTGCAACTGTGCATTCAGCAATGTCTGGGTTTGACACTGTGCACATCTTGCTACCTCCTGGTTTCCTTGTCCGTATCCCTGCTGCCTCTGTCTTGCCTCATGCCCCTCGCATGCTCTCTCCTATGCCCCAACCTCAGCCTGCCTTCCTCTCCTGGCTTGTGGTTTCACCTACCACTCCTCCAGAGCTTACGCAGCCTACTTTCATGTCTGCTCGTGGCCACATTTCTTCTGCGCAATCTCTCCCAAGTGTCCCGGGCTGGTAATGCCATGTCTCTGGTAAGGACACACTCATGTTCACAGTGCCTCCACATGCATGGCCAGCGTTCTGGCCATGACCATCCTTCTCCGTACCAAACTCTAGCTCCTCCCTCTGACCTTTTACATGACCCTTCCCCTGGGCCTGTCTCCCCCACCTTCTCCCCATACTCTCCCAAAGATAGGGGCCAGACTAGAGGTTCTGCTCTTCCCAGAGGGCGGGCTGCTTCTACACTTCCTCCAATCAGCACTTTCTATCACTCCTCCTCTCCTGAATATGGATTACTTCCTTCTATAAAGAACCAGTGCAGACCCACAGTTGGTGGCATTCGCAACATGTTCATGTTCGGCGTGCTACACTCCTGGCTCCAGATCCCAGTCATCGCGGTCCAGCCTCTTGTATCCTGTGATGCTTCTTGTATCTTGGCTGTAACTCTGCCTATAGCCTGACCTAATTCTGATTCATGTTCCATTATTCTCCACTGGCATGTTCTTGAAACTGGTTTGCTTCCTCAATTGGCCAACATAACAATGGCAGGCCGAAACCAGAAAAAAAGAAGGATCCTAGAGGCTGTGCCTTGGGGTGGGGTGACGATTGTGCCTTCTACATCGGCATCATCACGTTTAGAGTTAGATCAGAGTAGGCAGAGGGGTGGTTCTCTAGTTAGGGATCCATTACATTGTAAGGTTGTGTTACATAGGATTGATGCGGAAGAGGGTATGCAGTGTAATCAGGAAAGGGCTGCAACCCCTAGTGGTGATGTTCCTGGTGCTTTTAGTAATACTGCCCCTTAGTGGTTTAGGGAGTTTGCCTTTGTCCCACTTATGCCTGATATAGTTAAATGTACGGTGGCATGGATGATGTCCAGTGTGTTGGTGCGCGTTGTGTGCACGCCGGCCAGAGTTTGGCTTGGCGTTTGGCTGCTTAGCTGAGCAGCTGAGTGGGTTGATGCTCTGCGCGTTACTGCTCCTTTGCTCGTGGTGCATGGACTGAGACGTTGGTGTTGTGGTGTCTTTCATGCAGTTCCACATGGGGGACGTCAGATGCTAGCGGGGTGCTCGCTGTTCTCTTACTGTTGCTGGCGCTCCATGCAGTTAGTCTGGAACATGCTGCGGGTCGGGTGCAGGCATGGGTTGCGGACACGGGTCAGAATGCAACAGCTATTTTTGGGTTCTTCGTGGTCAGAGTTAGGCCACACCCCTTTTTGGATCTTTTTATACTCTTTCTTTTCTTTTTCACCTATCACCAGGCCAGCATTCCCTGTGCACGCCTTTTCCCTACCTTTGTCAAACCTTTAGGTGGAGTTTCTGATATTACGCCGCAGACAATTGGGTCACGTGTTGAACCTGCCTCCCTTGAATGCATAATGACTGGTGGTATTTAAACAACAGCAGGGCACCAGGTGAGATGTACTTGCAATTTGCTCTTATCACTCGCTGTCAGGGACTTTGTTTACATTACGTTGCTTGTATCCAGCGGCCATATTTTGGTTGGCCTCCCGCTGTCTGATTGTCCTGAAAGCAGCCTTGGTCTGTCTGCGCAGTCTACACTGGAGTTCACACTTGGGGAAGTGTGACAGAGGGGAGGAGAGAAAAGTAAAATTCCTCACAACAGGATTCATAAAATGCCAGACAGCTACTAGGCCAAAATCTAACAACATATCCTTTAAACAACACCTGTCCCCTGTATTGGAATAATATATGCAACCCATGCGATCTAAATTCCGGTCAAGGGCTAGATTCCACTCCTCAGCGACAATCGTTCTGTCCATTTTAGCATCTGCAAGAAGCCTGGAAAGTTTAAAAAAGAAAATCTTCTCTCCCATTGGTACATATACAGATTCCAACAAGATCATAAAGTCCCCCATCTGTACACGTATATAAAAATATAACAGCCCTCTTGATCTCTCCATTCCCCCAATAGTTGGAAAAATAAGCCTTTACACACTAAAATAGCAACCACGTTCCTATGGCCAGATTGGGATGATTGCGCATTTATCTTCGTCGTCACCTTTGATGATGGGGAGTGGGATGCAGGAGGGTGTTTCACAGACAATGAGGGTGCCTTCTAGGAACCCTGCAAGATGTCAGGTAGTACTGCATAGGATAGATGCAGAAGGGGGTTCACGTCTGAGTGGAGGGGTACCCCCTAGGGATCCTATGGGGGTGTCGGGTGGTATTACATAGGAGAGATTTGGAAAGGGGGTTGCGGTGTAGTGTAGGTGATAGTGTGGTGCTCCCTAGTTGTCAGGCATCTGTAGATGAGAATGTTTCCCCGGTATAGTGGGTGGCGGTATTGATCCTTATCCAAAGATGGGTATGGTGCCCCAGTTGGCAGTCCTTGGGGGTGATCCGCGATGTGTGCTGCATTCGTGTTAGAGACACGTGGTTGCACTGGCGTCTTGAGCACATATGCGCTAGAGTCAGTGATGCGCGGTCACGCTGGTGGCATATGCGCGACGCTTGAGTCTGGGACTGGTTTGCAATTACTGGGAGCATTGGTATGATAGCAAGGGCCTACCTTGGGGTCAGGAAGGGTGCTGGGAGCATTTGGCATTGGTGGTCAATATGGGTTTCTTCACAGGGAGACGTTAGCCATGCTCCCTTTCTATATCTTTTATATCTTGTTTCCTTTTGCACATATCATTGGGCAGCATTCCTTTGTGCACATCTTTTCCCTTCCTTGTGTCCCACCCCCAGGTGGAGTTTTTAACTTGGCGCCGCTGGCATTGGGCCATGCGCTTTTGTGTTACTCCGCCTCCCTGGAATGCATTTGCCTAACGCTATTTAAACAGCTGCAGGACCCACAGTCAGAGGTACTAGCAATTTGCTCGTTATCACTCGGTACCAGTGTTTCATTTGCTTTTACCAGTTAATTGCTTGGATCCAGCGGCTAGTATTTGATTAGGCCTCCGCTGACTGATTTTCCTGTTATAAGGACTTGCAAACGCCTACACTGGGGTTCACATTTGGGAAATTGATTATATTCGGCTGTTGCGATCGGCTGGGTTTATTGTGTGACAATTCCCCAGTCCGATCATGTCACAGATTGGTAACTGCTATGAAACACATGGCCCACCCACTCCCGTTTTAGTTTTGAAGATTCCTGGGAAGAAAGACATTTCCTGAATGAGTGATACATCCATTTTAGCATAACTGTCCTCTTAATGGTGCCATTTTGAATCAACCGTAGCGTGAGTATATAATTTGAATAGGTTTGTATTAAAACTTCTAGATTCCTACTGTCTCAATGTGTGTGCAAGGTGTCCGTGGACCTATAAAACCAATTATTTTTCCCCACTTGGACCTTGATGCATTTGATATTTGGATGTTTTTCAGTAAATGGTGGCATTACCTTTGCATGAATTAATGGAGAAATAGGACAGATTTCCTTTGCGCCTCTAGACAAATGGAATTGACTAAATATCCATCCAAGAAGATGGGAACCGAAAACCTTCCAAGATGAGTTGGCAAAGCCCTCCGCTAAACACACGACTTCCAAAGTACCAAGTGTGATTTGTCATCAAACCTTTTAAAAATGCCTTCCCTGCATCAAATGGCAAAGTACTGTTGGTTCCCCGTTGTCCAGGATTTGGTGACTCATTACACAACCTGTTTTTTAACAAAGAAGGCAGAACCTTTTCCAGTTTGTGTAGTTTTATGTTCAGCAGGACTATAGGTCAATGAGAGTCATATTCCAGGGAATCCTTACTGAGGTTAGGGATCGAAGTAAAGGCTGTGGCCCAGTGATTGCATGTGTGTGTGTGTGCGTGTGTGTGTGTGGGGGGGGTGTATTTGAGTTTAAACAAATGCTAATGAAGGGTGTTGGAGTATTGTATATGGCACATATAACGTCAATAGGACCTGGAATCTTATGTATTAAAGATTGAAGAGCTATTGAACTGTCTTCCTTGGATCTCTCCCTTTTAGTTATGTCTTTTGTTTCTGGGTAATTTGAAGTAGATATATGGACTTCGGGTAAGTGTTGTGAATCTCTATCGATAGCTCATCTGAGCTATAGAGCTAGTTATAAATCTCAGATGACCATGAGCTTTAAACCCTCTGTGAATATCCCTACTGATTTGGTAAGGATTATTCAAGTGTTGAGCCTCACTTTCTTTGAATTTGAAAAACGTTTACAACACTCAATTTATTTTCCCATTCATGAAAGACTGATTTTGCCAGGACATCTCTTGGAATATTTACATTATCCTTTCTCGTAGGTAATACCCTGCACACCCTAAGCAGAAATATGCTCTCAACTAGATTTCCCCTTTTTCAGTTCACTTCAAATTTTGATCTTTATCTGAAGTTCTCCATCTTTATCTATACTGAAGTCTTCAAAATTACTCATTAAGATTTTTGTATCCATGTCCTGAAATGAGTACTGTCCTGGGTGACCCATTAGGTTAGGTCTTGGATGGTCTACAAATTTCCCTTGACCCTCTCACTTAGCTCATCTTGAATTGGCTTTTATTCTCCCATTGTGTTGGAGAAATGTATTTATTTGAACTTTTACAGCACTGTATTACCCTTTTGGGTCGCTAAGCGCTTTACAGAAAAAAAGTGAGAGGGTGGAGAAAAGAGTTAACATGAGCAGTTGTAATAAGAGCGATGCAATGACAATACATAGTAAAATTTATCATAGGGATTATCAGTAACCAATTAGACAATAATGGGTTGTGTGCAAGGGGCTTCCCCTGAAATATTTGGGTTGCTGTGTGGGTTAGCATTCTATCTCTGGGGTATCACCCCACATTGTCCTGTGTTGCTGCTCCCCCTCATTGTTCTCCATGGTCACCAACTCAGTAATGCTCATCCGTCAGTTGTAGGGTGGGGTAGAGAAGATCAGGGCATGAGGTGAGAGCATAGGGACTCTGCACACCCATGAGGTGAAGGCATAAGGAGAGTGCACAACAGTGGGGTGAGGGCATAGGGAGTCTGCACAGACGTGAGGTGCATTCTGAGCATCATGTTCAGAAGCTGCCTGCGCTGAGTGGGGGGGTCACTACCAGGGCCTGTGCTGGTCTTAAGCAGTACAGAAGCACACTTGGAAGCCACTGAGTGTCACCTTGGCTATGCTCGTCACCACTTGAAATTATCAGTCTACTTTAGGATTGTTCACCTGCAGAGAGTTTGCTGCAAAGAGACTCTGGCAGGCTGCAGTGAGTGGGAGCCATTTAGAAGTGCTCTGCCGTACCCAGACCACCCTGCCCCTTACCCCTCACGACCACAAACTACCTTGTCCTTCTGAGGCCCTCCTTTTATAGAGAGAGTTTAAGAAGCACTACACTGAGGGAGGATATGAAATAGCCGCTTTGCCGAGCTCTGTGGTTGGCATGGTTCTTCCAGGCTGTGCCAGGGAGTCACACTGAGGTTACCTAATTTTAACTGGGGGCTTTGGACAGTGAGACAAAGACCAGAATTCTGGTCTCCACAGGGAAATTAGCATACCCCTCCTACACTGATAGGGGGCACTGCTCCTATAACTAAGGAAATCAGACATCTTCAAGTGAAATGAGAGTGATGCAGGCACAACAAAATATACATTAATTCCTTGAGAAATGCACAGGAAGGGTTTATCAGTTTGTCTCTCAGAATCCCCTTACATTATGACCTCAGAAAACACTCTGAGCCCCTACCTAGCATCTCCCAGAAAAGTCAACAGCATTATACAAGTTCCACCCCCCCCCCCACTTACCCTGCCTGGTTTCTTCTTTGGTGGCTTGAAGTGTTCTGAGAATGAGGGCTGTTAGCAGGCCCCAGTACCTTTGAAGATGCCCAATTGGGAAAGTGAGAGGGTCTGCACTTCCCAGGAAGAGCAAATGGGGGACTGCCTGAGGCAATGCTCAGAGTGGGTCGAGAGTGTGTGTGTGCTGAAGTTGGGGGTGTGGGGGGGAGAGAAGCAGGGGATAATGAGGGAGTGGGGGAGGGGGAGTAAGTAAGCAAGAGATTGATCTATGGGATTGGAAAATATGTTCAATTCGTTTTTTGTTTTTTATTTATTTTGCTATGCTGGACACAACACAAGATCCTCCTTTATTAGAGCTAGTGAAGGGAGTTTCAGAAAACGTTTTGAATTCCTGTGGAGAAGTGAGATCTTGATGGTTGGGTAAGTCAGAGAAGCTTGTAAGGCTTGGAACTGTTGAGTATTCATGCATCTGGGCTAGGGGAGCTCATTAGGCGTGGGTCTGCTACCGGAAGCTTGATAGCACCCATGCAAACAGTCCACTGCAGTCTTCTGGGTTATGAAAAGGTTCATGGCTGCTGATTCAGGGAATGTGAAACACAGACCCCTGATCAAGAGTAGGCCAAGTCCAGCACCAAAGCAGCCATAGTTCCATACCCGGTACACTATAGCATCCAAGTACCCCTCTCCTACTTCAGATACAGTGTCTTGTTCTAAAAGACAACCTTGCTGTTAATCACAAGTACAGAGTATTTATGTATTCATTTTCTTCCTTCCTTTTTCATGTTTTTAATGTTATGTTTATAAAGTGTACTGTGCTAGCCAGATGATAATGTAGTTCTTTTCTTTTCAAAGACAAGATAAAGATGGTTGCAGCAAGTCTTGTCAGAATGATATTTTTGTTCAGCTAACTAAAATATTTTTCATTTCGCCTGAGGAAGAGATCATGTAATCTTGAAAGCGTGTGATGAGAAATATTTTTAGTTAGCTGAATAAAAGTATAATTCTGACAGGACTTGCCGCAACTGCCTTTTTCTTGTCTTTGAAAATAGAAGAACTACATAAACCATTAATGGGGGAGCTGATGGAGATGTTTGTGCATAATAGGCATCGAGACATTAAGGGCCCGATTTTTTAGTTGGTGTAATTTCGCGGTGGTGGGCTACGCATGCGTAACCCGTTAGGCACGGCTCCGGCAGCGGATTACACGAGCGTAGAACGTGCCGCCTTACACCCGATTCTTTTGATTTTCTACGCTCATGTAGAGCTGACATGGAGGCAGAGAGGTAGGCTCCAATCTACGCCTGGGTAGAGCGGAGGCTGCTATGCCTCCGCATCATCAAACGCAGCTGATAGAAAAATGTTTATGAAGTCTGCGCTTCTGCGCATGCGCATCCTGTTTGAAAAATTACGCTCGCGTAGAAGCCGTAGAACCTTGGGGTGCCATGCATAGGGAGCAACAAATCCGGGGGGTGCGGAGTTCTGTGTGCGCCCTGTACATATGTTTGCTTGCATGTTTAAGCATGTAGAGCGAGCACGATCTGTCACGGATCCCCCCCCATGCATTCCTATGGAGGAATGTAGGTCATTTTTGGGGAGGGGATTGCCATGCATCTACATGCTTAAACATGCATGCTGATACATCTACGCATGCGTAAGGTACCCCGCTACGCATGCGGGGTGCATCGCACCCTGCATGCGTACCCCCCTTACGCACTGTACCCCACTTTTCTGCACTTACCTCATTCTACGCCTGCCCCTGACCACACGTCATACACTGGCATAAAAGCCAATAGTAAAGGCGTTTTATGCCATGTAAAGAATCTCACCCGAGCGTAGCGTAGCGGAGAGCGGAGGCGTAGCGATGATGTGTTATGATGTGTCAGATGAAAACAAAAGATTACACTAGCGGAGGTCGATCGTGTAGCGGGACCAGGCGTAACACGTGTTACGCCTCCACCACGGGCCAAGGAATCGCACAGAGCCTCTTACGCTTGCGTAGCCGTGCATAAAAGCCGTTTACGCATGGCTACGCTAACTAAAGAATTGGGCCCTAAGTGTAGCGTCTTGGACAAAAAATCATGCCATGAGTCTGAGTCTTGTTGACTCACGACTGGGTTGTATTTGTAATAATCTAGAGCAGGACCGGTGCAAGGATTCTTTTTTTAAATTTAATTCAGAAATTTTTATTACTATTTTCATATGACAACAAACAAAACTAGTATCAAATGCAGGTCTGCAAAGGACAGGAATATGGTTACAAAAGGCGGGAAGGAGTTACCTGGTTGCACACAAATGGGCACAAAGCAAAGTCCGATATGCATTGTCATAAAAGAGGAAGGGAAAAATGGTTAGGCATAACATAACATTATACATGAGAAGTACATCCATACAGGGGGAAATTGTCCGAATAAATCAGAAAACGACACCAGCCACCCTGTAATCAAAGGGCAGTCATCAATTTACATTCAAAGTAGACAACATAGTCTCAAAGGCGCCCCAGGTCTCCGTGTATTTCCCCAGTCTATCCGATGACTCATGTATCAACTTTTCGTAGTTTGCCACTCGTGACATTTCAGCAAGCCAATCTCGATGCGCTGGCGACATGGGTAATTTCCAATACCTCAGAATCCAAACCTTCGCAACCGTGAGGGCAATGCACCACAATCAATGGGTCACGGGCGGAAGGTGAAGATCCGGCGAGGGGGAAATAAAACAAGATAGCCAAAGATGAGAGGGAAGCAAAAGGACCCAAGACATCCATGCTAGTACGGTGAACAGCCTCCCAATATGTTTGAATATTGGGGCAATCAACTAAGATATGGATGGTGTCTGCTCCAGTAAGACCACATTTATGACACTGATCTGATTGTGACAACCCAAGGCGACAGAGGCGTGCCGGGGACCAATACCAACCATGCAGTATCCAGAATTGGGTAGCCTGCAAGCAAACTTCTCTGAGACCTCTCCGATGAGACTTTAAGACCCAGGATTCATCATCCTCGGACCGCAACGGACCCAGCCGGTCGGCCCATCTATGAAGAATAGTGGATCTTGCGATAGTGTTATACTGAAGGTCAATTAGTTCCATGTAACTAAGCAATAGGAGATGTCTGAAAGCCGTAAACACTTTAACCCATCTAGAAGGGGCAATCTTCCCATAAGGGGACAAAAGTTGGGAACATTGGAGAAAACCCCATCAGTCCACGGCATTAAACCCAAATTTGGCACTCAATTGCTTCCACGTCCACATCCAGTCCGTAGCAGGATCCAACAAATCTCCCTCAGATCTGATGCCTTTGTCAAGCCAAGAGCATTTGAATGCCATGACCCCTCCAAACCGAATCCCATGATTATGCCAAAGGGGGGCCTCTTTGTGTATGTAAGCAGAAACGTCCAGTAACTTATGAATCCTAGACCACACCATAAGACTCGTTCGAGCCGACGCTACTTGGCGTACAGCTTTAGGATAACCATAAAGCAGTGATTGTGGTGTCCTAAATCCCAACCTGGCACACTCTACAGCAACCAACAAAGGTTGCCGCTCTAATGGGAGGAACAAAGCCGCTATATAAGGCATTTGAGATGCTAGGTAATAGAATGAGACATCAGGGGCCTGCCAGCCTCCGTTAGTAAAGGAGGCCTAACATTTGGACATAGATATCCTGGGCTGCATCTCGCCCCAAATTAAGTCTTTAAAAGCTCTGGTGTAAGGCTTCAGCTTGTTCAGGGGTACCCAACTAGATAACATGTAACAAAACATATAA
>JAWWMD010000026.1:0-18659 GCA_035044885.1 Pseudobranchus striatus | reverse complement strand
TTTTTTTATATTTTCAGTTTCTATTTTTTAAATATCTAAAAAAATATGGTGTGATCTATCCATCGTATATATATATAAAATTTATTATTAAAATTTCTTGTTTTTTATATAATGGTAATTAATAAATTTTTAAAATTTTTATATTATTTTAAAGCTTAAAGTATTATTAAATTAGTAGAAAAACAACTCTTTTACAAAATAATGATTTTAGTTTTAAAATAATGTACAATCTTATCTTAATGTTTAAAAACCAACAGTATGAATTCAGTTGTAAAATTTAGAATAAAAAAATGTTTTAATCTTAACAAAAGTAAGTATTTTGAAAATGGGAATAACAAATAATATTTTTTCCTAATAA
Source organism: Pseudobranchus striatus (assembly GCA_035044885.1). Lineage (NCBI taxonomy): Eukaryota > Metazoa > Chordata > Amphibia > Caudata > Sirenidae > Pseudobranchus > Pseudobranchus striatus. Next base: position 18,301 of record JAWWMD010000026.1, on the reverse strand, counting down.
TAAAATACATATCTAAGCATTAATTACATGCCTTTATGTTGTATGTTTGTAAAACATCTAAAAATTATTTGTATTTAATAACTTGATATTTTACGAATAATATTATTATAACAAATAATCTCTATATTTTTTTAATACTTTTACAAAAATAGAATTAAAATTTTTATACTTTAAAGAATAAAACAGCGGAAAATATATTTAAAATTTTATCTTAAGTAAATTGTTGGTTCAATTATAAAATTTTAATAATTTAAAAATAAACTTTTTATTGTTCAAGTATAAAAATTTATTTTTGTCTTTTAATTTCTTATTCTAAAATACTAGTATTGTTCAACCTAAAAATATAACAACATAGTGATAATGATTAAGATTATATCATATTGTGTTATGTTAAAAATAATATTTTATATCTTTTTTTTCACCGTAGGAAGAAAAACCTTTACACTGTATTACTACGCACGTTTAGAGACCCTCGAACGGGCGTAAGTGAGACCCTGGGACTACTCTCAAAGGATACTGTGGGAGTTTCACTTACTAAAACTTTCTCTACAACATCTGCTCGCGTAGAGTGACCATACCTAGTAGGTTTCGGTTCCAAGAGGATAAGGGTTGTGATCCAAGTTTTTCAGCAAAGACCCGTGCCCGAAACGGTACTACTGCCTTCAAGAATCGCACTGTTGCCAGAACTTTCCCTTCAGAAGCGTTAGATCCAGTCACGCGACTGGAGCCATACCTTGTCTCCAATTCTCTTCCAAAGAGTCTGCCGATCATACTACAACGAATAGTCTGCGGTATCCCAGCAATATTCATCGAGAATACTGCCAGGTATTTATTTCGCTGAGCGATCCATGCAGAGCAACTCATGATCATATGCTCAAAAGTCTCGGCTTAATCGCCCTCGCAACACATAATAAATAATATTGTATAACTATAAGAAAATGGTTGTCTATAAGTTTTATCTAACTAGATTTGATAATAATGTTTTTAGTTTCATTTTATTTTATAATTTATTTTTTTAATATAAGCAAGATTAAATTTGATGTTTAATCTTTATTCAATTATATAAAGACATTAATATTATAATATAGGCATCTTTTACTGTAATTTTTGCTTTTGTGGATAATTGCTGTTATGTCAAATCGTATTATAAAACGAGACATGTGAATTTCTTATTATATAAACAAAGACTATATCTTTTGCATTTTTTTAATTTTTATTTTTTCGGTCTGAAATAATGATATTAATTTTTTTAATAAATTTGAAAATAGTTTTTTTTAAAAAAAATTTACGATAATAAAAATAAACATAGAAATAAGATTTTTTTATTACTACTTATTTTCATCAGAAAAATAATTGATAATTTTTTTTTGTTTTTCCAGAAAAAAATTTTTTGGATTATTAGACATTAAAGATTTTTATTATTGATTTTCATATAATTAAATCAATCAAATCACTTAGTTTTTTTAATAAATAGAATAAAACTGTTGATTGCTATCTGACAGCATCAAAATGATTTGTTAAAATCTTTAGGTCATCATTCAATTAAGATTTCTCGACAAAAAATATTAAATATGTTTAAAAGTTTTTGAGCATACAATATTTATTTTGATTGTTAAATAAGATTTTTTTTTATTTAATTTCACTTAATAATTATATATAACAACACATTTCGTAAATTCTAATCATGTTTTAATAATATGATTTGCAATAAAAAACCCTATTTAACATATCTTTAAACTTTTAATTTTTTGTTTTATGTTATTAAATTTAATTGATAATTTTTTACATACTTTTTAACATAATTAACGTAAAAAAAGAATAATTTATTTTTTGATATACGTTTGTAACATTTTATTTAATTAAAAAAAATAAAACTCTATAACACATATGCTAATTTTTTTCTGATAGTTAAAAAAGAACATTTTTAGTATCATTAAATTTATTAAAAATATTATTTTTAATATACAAGGTTGTTATTATTTAAATTGTTTAAAAATTTCACTTACTAGAACGATTTTAAAGACCTGTTAATACAGAATGTGTTTTTATTGTTGGAAAAAATAAATATAAGTTGTTTTTTTTTAAATAAATGTATATAACAAATAGCAATACTTTCAAAACAAAAATTTGTAAGCAGTTTTTTTTCGATGTTTCCGGTGCGATCTCGTATGTTTGACCTTTTGAACTTTAAATTAAAAATGTTTTTAAAAAATTTAGAATAATTTTAATATTCGATAATGATTTCAAATATTTTTTTTTCCGCCATAGGAAGAGAAACCCTTGCACCGTATTACAACATCGGTTTAGAAACCCTCGAGCGGGCGTGGGTGGGAACTCCGGAACTACTCCCAAAGGGTACTGTGGGAGTTGCATCCACTAAAACTCTCCCTACAACACCTGCTTGCGTAGAATATGATTTAAAATAAATAATTATTTACAAAAATGCGTCATTTTTATAATATAAAAAACAAACATTCGTAAAAATCATTAAATAAACATAAAGATTTTTTAAATAAAAATGTTAAATATTCGATTTATTTTATTTCAAAAATAATTTTGTTGTTATCCAACCTATATAATCATTCAATTATTTTTGACATAATAAATTGAAATGATTTTTATCAACGAATTAACATTAATTATTTAATCTATGTTGACATGACACTAATTTATATGAATTTTTTAATTGTTAGTAATTGTGTTATGTTATATACTATTTTATATAATAGACCTAATATTTAAAAATGAAGATTTTTAACATTTAAAATGGTTTAAACAGTGTTATTATATATCAGTCTGATATATTTGTATATGGATTTAAAATTCAACAATGATATTTTTTGTTAAGTAAAACTGCATATCAAAACTAAATGTTACATTTGTAATCCTTGTAAAGTTAGGTATAATTTTACAAATAGTATACATTTAAATAATTCATTATTATCTAATTAAAATGAAAAAAATTATCATTTTAATTTTTTCAGTATTGTAAATAATAAGTTTAAATTACTATAATTATCTATTCGAATAAAAATTTATTATAAATATCTCTATTTATAAATATATTTGTCGTAGATAATACTTTATCTACAAATATAAAATATATTATTTCTTTTACCCCTATCTAGGATGAACAACGATAACGACAAAAGACACTACAATATTATTGAATATTTTAATGGTTTTATAAAAAATGAGCAAACATTTTGCACTGTAGAATTTAAAATAAAAGATTATAAAATTTTATTTTAATTATATTTTAATAATTTTTTTTTATCAAATTCCATATAAAAATGTAATCTTTATCATTTTCGTCAAATGAATTGAATATATTTTTCTATTTTTTTTTCGAGTTTTTTGAATGCTTATTAGACAGAAAAAATAATTTTTAACCAAAAAAAGTTATTTACACTGTAAAATATTAAATTCAATTTCTAAATCTTTAACATAAAGTTAATAAGTACGATATTTTGAATATAAATTTAATGATATAAACACTTAAACAAATCACAAAAACAATTTAGCACTTTATCTTGGAACCTCTACGCGAGCAGGTGTTGTAGGGAGAGTTTTAGTGGATGCAACGCCCACAGTACCCTTTGGGAGTAGTTCCGGGGTTCTTACCCACGTCCGCTCGAGGTTTCCTAAACGGATGTAGTAATATGGTGCAAAGGTTCTCTTTCTATGGCGGAAAAAAAAAATTTAGAACTTTAAAAAATGATTTTGTATTTTATTATTTTTTTGTAAAAACGAAAGGCCATGATTGATCAATTTTACATTTAATTAAGTTAAAAACTATAAATTTTATTTTATAATACATAAAAAAATATTTTTTAATAAATTATATTTCATAATAATATCATTTCTGTTGTAGCATATGTAATATAAAATTATTTATGAAAAAAAAGTTTTCAAATCCCATTTAAAATAATTCTCAAAGTATTATTTGACAGAATAAAACTTTTTTATTACTTTATAATTAATAATATGTTGAAATATATATGTATTATATTTTTAAAAAAAAATATTAAAAAAATATTTTTTATATAAAAACATATCTATTATTTAATAATAAATTTTCCTGATTAACATATATTTTTATAGTTAAGGTTCAAAAACATTATTATTTTTAAACGTTTTCAAGTTTTTATAACGTTTAAGACACTTTTTTGATAATATTGTTTCTTTAATTTTGTAGCAATTATTCTATTTAAATTTATAAACAAATGCATTACAACTATTAATTATAATGTTTATTTTTTAAAAATATATTTTTTTTAAAAAAAAATTTAATATATTTTTGCTGCTTTTACTTTTCATCACAAAAAAACATGTCATATTCATAACATGCAACGATAAGGCATATAAAATTTGATCAAGTATATATTTTTAAAAAACAATTTAATTTTTAATTAAAATATTCTTAACATAATTTTTTATATTTAATTATTATCAGAGAAATATCTACACAAAATATTAATTATTATTTTTAATTACAGAAACATTTATTTTTATAATATATTTAATAATACACGATATTATTATTTTTTATTTTGTTAATTTTATAATCACATATTTGTAATTTTGATTAATAAATATATCTTAAGTATTTATCGTCAGTGTTTAATCAGTAATCAAAAAATTGTTTTTAAAAATTAGAAACAAAAATGTTTAATTAGTTTTGTATCAGATTTTTAAAAAAATAAAAAATACGATTTAATTAACAAATATATTATAATGCACTTTAATATTGCTACATTAAAGGAAAATATGGGTGTTTATCTAACAGTTCTTCTTGGTTTAACAAGCGCATTTCTTGGTATTTATATAATAATAGATGATATTTTTTTTATAATCATGATATTAATGAACACATGTCTGTTGTGTATCATTATGTAGTTAGTTAGTATAAATATGTAATTCAAAGAAGTCTCAATAATATACTTTGAGGTGTTCGTAAAGGACAATGAACATAAAAAATATTTATTTAATACTTAAATGAAGTTATTTAGATTTATTAAAACAAGTGTTAATAAGAATTAACTAATGAAAATAGAAATAAAAATAAATTAATTATTACATTTTATACAGTTATATCGAAAAAAATAAAAATACTTTAATAAATATTTAATTTTTTTTAAAAAGTAAATTTAAAAAAATGTATTTTAAAATATATTTTTAAGATATAAAAGTATTAATTAAATAGTATTTATTAATAAATTTAACCAAATAATATTTAAAATATTTTTAAATAAACTTAATTAAATAATAAAATAATATTTATTAATAAATTTAACCAAATAATATTTAAATTATCTTTAAATAATATTTATAATATCCTTTAATAACATATTTTTTTCCCGCCGTAGGAAGAGAAACTCTTGCATCGTATTACTACGCCCGTTTAGTAACCCTCGAGCGGGCGTAGGTGGGAACCCCAGGACTATTTCCAAAAGGCACTGTGGGAGTTGCACCCCACTAAAAATCTCCCTACAACACCTGCTCGCGTAAAGTGACCATACCCAGTGGACTTCGGTTTCAAGAGGATAAGGGTTGTGATCCAAGCTTTTAAGTAAAGATCCGTGCCCGAATTAAATAATATAAATAAAATAATATTCATCAATAAATTTAACCAAATAATATTTATAATATTTTTAAAAAAAACTTAATTAAATAATATTTAAAAGATTAATTACATAATTTTTATTAAACAATAATATTAAGGATTTTTATCAATAAAAAAGTCTTCATTCTCATCTAATTTTAATGTCTGTACTATATATAACCAAACAAGATCAATTTCATTTTCATTTTGTGTTTCTTTATATAATTCACTTGGTGTAGGAAATAATTGTTTTCTTTCTTGAATAGATTTTGGGACATTTAAATCAGACAACTGCAATAAATGTTTTAATTTTTCATTATTAAATATATTTAAACTTTCAGACTTGATATTTTGATTAATATTTCCTTTTACATTAATATTAGTGGAATTATTACTAAATTGTGGCCTACAAATTTGTTCTTCAATTGCAATAATCTTCGCATATTGCTTAAAATGATTTTTATAAGAATGAAACTCTTTACTTGATACTGGTATACAAATAATATTTACACCTTTCTGTGTTATAGATACTCGCATATTAGGTGAATTAATAAGTTGAAGTGTTTTAATTATTGATTTATTCTCACAAAATATATCTATTTTAATATTATAAACATCATAAAATAATTTTTCTAAATCTTCTATAGAAACCGTTGTTTTAATTGAAAAAATACTTGTAATAAGTATTTCTAAATGCATCATTTTTTCAAATGAGCTTTGATTTACTTTTCTATAATGTACATCAAGCCTTTTCTGTATAAGTTCATAAGATCTTTTATCTTTTCTCTTAATATACGAAATGTTATAATTTAGTAAAGTAAAACTGTCATCACAGCACATAAAATAAGCTGTGAGTGTTTTATGTCCGTGATACTTACCCTTTTTACATCCACCATTTTTAAAATTAAACATTGTTGTATATTTCTCACTGAAAATATTGCTTAGACTCATTACAGGTATCAAAATACCATCATTAAAACATTCTCTTATTTTAACTTTTAAATCTTCGTAATTTTCTATGGTCGTTGTTTTATTATTATATTTAGTCTTTACTGTTTGTTTTTGTACTGTAAAAAGTTTAAGTTTTTGATTTGGATCGTATTCTTCGTCATCAGAAATGTTTTCATAGTCTTTTTGATTCATTTATAAGGGGATAAGTATAATTATAAAAACAATTATTTTTTATAAAATGATTGATTTTTAAAAATTATAATTATGTCATATTTTTACAAATTATAACAAATATTTCTAATAATTTATTTTTTATTAAAATTTTACGAAACATATTATATTTCTATAAATCATAAACGTATATTTTCCTTAATTATTTTGAATTAAGAAATAATATAATAGATCAAATTTTTACTATAAAAAAAAATTATCTTCTTTTTTCATTAAAATTTGATAAAACATGTAAAATTTTCATCAAAAAAATATTTATTTTTTCTACTTTTTTATTAAAATTATATGAAACATGTCAAATTTTTATTATAAATTTTTTTTATTATTTTTCTATTATCTCTTTAAATTTGTTTTATCAAGTAATTATTATGTACTGCAATAAAAAAAGTTTATTTAAAATTTTTTATTTTAAAAATATTTTTGACTGGTATTGAACTATGTATATTATTAGCACGATAGTACTATATCGTAATAAGAGTTTATTATCAAAAGATAGTAATAAATATTTGAAAAATATATTTTATTTTATAAAAAACGTTTTGCCATACAAATTTTTTTTTCCGTTGTAGGAGAAGAAACTTTTGCACCGTATTACTATACCCGTTTAAGGACCTTCGAGCGGGCGTGGGTAGGGACCATTTTGCTATACAAAAATTCAATTTTTTATTTTAACTAAACATACCTGAAGTTTTTTTATTACTGATTTTTTAAAAAATTATAAAAGTTATTTTCAAGCTTAGAATAAAATATAATAATTTTATATTTTATTTTATTAACACGGTATTATCACGATTTTTGAAATTTATAATACATAAATATAACTCATATTTCATTAAGATAAAAATTATTTATCATTTAAATCTGGTTCATCAGTATAGTATTTAAATACACCAATTTTATTTACATCCATTTCATGTAAATCTTGTGTTAGAGAAAAACAAAAGCACAGACTTTCAAGATGACTTATTTCTGGATCTTCTTCATATTTTAGTGTTGTTAAAACGTATCTACGGATATTATAAGCAGAAAATGGTATACAAATACATCCAAATAATGTAAATGATGTGTGTCTAAATATTCTTGAATATAAAATAGTTGATATAACACAAGGACATAATAAACATGCTAAAAAGTATCTTGGTGATAGAATTGGACAGAAATATGGCAATTCGTATCTCATTTATTTGATTTTTTTAGATTTGGAAATTAATGAATTTGGATTTATAAACTGGTCCCTTTTTAAAAAGGAGAATTTCTAATTTTAACAGGTTAAGCAAATTAAAAAACAGAGTTTTTTAAAACGAAAATGTATTTTTTTAAATTTCATAAATGAAATATTTTTGAAATTTTATAATTTTTATATATTAAAATATTTAAACAAATTCTAAATAAAAAATATGAGATTTTATAATTAAACATAATAAATCTAGACTTGTTTTTTTTCAGCCAAAGGAAGAATAATTCAAACATCGTATTACCGTGTCCGTTTGGAATTCCACAGATCGGACATTTGTGGGGATCACAAGACTATTCCTCAAGGGTACTATGAGAGTTACTCATTAAAACACTTCCTACAACACTAGCTCGCCTAGAGCAACCATACCCTGCGGGCTTCGGTTCTAATCCAGACAATTCAATATAAAATTATGTTTTATAATAAAATTCTTAGTATAATCTGACTTCATGACATAAAAATGATATAAATGAATTTCTTTTATCTTTTAAGCAATAATATTAATAAACAGAATTTTTATTTGAATTTTAATACATTCAAAAAAAATATTGTTTTTAAAAATAATTCATTAATTAAATACTAACATAAATTTTCCATAAATAAATTTAAATGTTTATTTGTAGATACGTTTAAAAAAAAGTTTTTAAAAATTAATAAATAAATCATAATTATAAAATATGTAAATTGTAATCGTAGTGAGTCATTTAATTATATATTTATACAATTACCATCTAAAATTTCTTAAAAACAAATTATTTACAAAAAAATTATTTTAGAACGGAATTCACAAAACTCGTATTTTTTAAGACATTTTTTATAATTTAAATTGATGAATATACTTTTTAAGATGTTTGTGTAACTTTCAAGCTTATAATTTCCTGTTTTATCATTTTTTACGTTATAAGAAAAAAAAACAATCGCATCATATTTTGAAATATATTTAAAAACAAAATAACATGCATTAGAACTTTATAATATTATTTACTGAAGATTTCTACATATTAAAACACTTTTTACAACACTTGTTCGCCTAAAGAAAGCATACCTAATTTTTTTTCCACCATAGGAATAGAAACTCTTGCACCGTATTACTACGTGGAACCCTTCAGCGGGCGTGGGTGAGAACCCCAGAACTACTCCCAAAGGATACTGTGGGAGTTTTACCCACTAAAACTCTCCCTACAACACAAACCATACTTAGCAATATTTAGTTTAAAGATATTCTATTATTTTTAACCCTTTTATCTCAATAACTTCAGCATATATAACATTATATTAATTTTGTTATTATTAAATTCTTTAAAGTTCAAGCAAGATGTACCATCACATAAATTATGCATATAATAAATTTTTTTATCAAATATCTTATGTCTTTTTACGTGTAATAAAAAAATGTTTAATTAAAAATTTTATTTTTATTTTATGTTGTTGTAATGAACAAGTAAATATCTTATTTTTTGCAATCATTTATGTTCTATGCATTTAAATAAGTCGTTTTCCTAATATTTTATATTTAAAAAATTATTTACTAATTTTATTTATAGATATTTTTAAAGTAAAAATTTTATTCTTTTATCAGAAATGCTTATATTTTTTCAAAAATAATAAAAGTAATAATTGATTCTGAAATACATGCTAATATGTGCTTGTGAAAAATGTACTTTTTAAAATATTTTATCTTATCGTTTCAAATATACCCAAACAAATAAAATTCAAAATATAAAAAACTTAAACTGTTTCTTTTTTGTATTTTTTTTTCGCCGTAGGAAGAGGAACTTTTGCACCGTATTATTATTTTTTCTTTTGTAGATCATAAAATAGATTATGCGTAATTTTTTTATTTTATAAAAAATTTTTTTATGAATAATCAGTAATAGGCAATCTTTATAGATATTAAAAAAGATTGAAAATCAATTATAAATATTCAAACAGATTTTTACTTAATAAAGTATCAATAAATTAATATAAAATGTTCATTATAAATGTACTTATAATTTTTTATAAAAAATGTAAAAAAAAATTAAACCCTTAAAAAATGGCAATTCAACAAAGAATATGTGATCTTTCAAATAAACCGATTTCATCGGTGGATGATGCAAGTATACAACTCACATTTGTTAATTTAGATGAGAATGGACGGATGATAGATGAATTAACTATTTTGAATATATGTGGAGCATTAAGGAAAGAAGGCAAAGCAGATGGTCTTATTACAGAGAAGTTTTATATTTAGAAATAAAGTTTTTTTATTTTATTTTTTTAAAATTATTTGATTGGTTTTTTAAATTTTTGTTTTTAAAATTAATAACTTTATTATAAAATTATTGGATTAATTTTCTTTAAAATTTTTGTTTTTAAAATTAATAAATTTATTATAAAATTATTGGATTAATTTTCTTTAAAATTTTTGTTTTTAAAATTAATAAATTTATTATAAAATTCGTGAATTGATTTTTTTTTAAATAATAAATTTTTTTTTGATTAATAAATTTATCATTAAAAATTTATAAATTTCTTTTTTAAATAAGTATCAAATTCATTTTTCTTTAAATAATTTAATTCTTTTTTTTACTTCATTTTTCCCCTTCATGGAACAAAGATCATGTCCGCAATGTAAATCAGATTCTTATTTAAATCCCAATATAAAAATATTTATAAGTCCTTGTTACCATAAAATGTGTGAAAATTGTGTTTCTCGTATTTTTCTACATGGCGAATCAGCATGTCCTGAATGCGGTACACTTTTAAGAAAAATTAACTTTACTTCACAGACATTTGAGGATATGGAAGTGGAGAGAGAATGCAGAATAAGAAAAATGCTTTTAAAGGTATTTAATAAAACCAGGACTGATTTTAATGATGATATTGATTATGAGGATTATGTGGAATGGTATGAAGATACTGTATTTGAATTATTAAAATGTAAAAATGATATGGAAGTAACTAGAAAAATAGATGAATATAAAATGGATAAAAGAATATTTATTAATGATATTGTTAATAAAAAAAGAAAATTATCTTCGGTAGATGAGAATAGAGAAAATAAAAAAATAGATCCTTTGGATGGTGTTGAGATACCGAATATTTCGTTTAAAAAACCACTAGTTTTACCCGAAGAGTATCTGTTTGAATGTGTTGAATCAGGTTATTTAAAAAGAACTACTGCTTACAGAGCGGTTTATTCTTTATTTGATGAAAATATTTTTTAAAAAAATTATATTTTATTATTTAAAATTTGTTAGTTTATAGTTAATTATTTTATATGTAAAATTAAATATTAATTTATACGTGATTATATTTTTTAATTATTACTTTCTAAAAATAATATTTAATATTAACAAATATTTTTTACTTAATTTTATTATATTTCTCAGTGATAATTATAAAAATCATTAAAAATTAAAAGACTTGTTCATAAAAATAACAAATAACTTTAGAATAAATAATCATAAAAAATGTTTTATTTTCTATTAATTACATTTTATTTCACAAGTAAAAAAAATTGATTTTTTTTCTTTAGTAACCAATAATATTTTCGCTAATTTTCAACAGGTCTATTTTATATTATAAAATTATAATTAAATATTCATATCTATAAATTATTTTAGTATTGTTTATAGAATTTAAAATAATTAACAAATAGAAAAAATTCTGACAGATATGACACTTTAAAACGTGTTACATTTTAAAAAAACAGGAACAGAATAAATAATTTATAAAAAATTTATTTTTATTGAAAAAATATAGTTGAATCATGTTTTTTTTTTTAAATTAATCACTTCCTAATTTTTACTGGTCAATTTGAGATAATAAAAAAAGAAATTTTTTTTGTAAAAATATCGTTAATATTTTTTAATAAATTATTTGTTTATTTTAATATAACTAGTATAACTAAACATACCTTTAATATGAATGATAAAAACACTCAAAACAGGTCTTTTAAGAAATACAAGAAAATACTCAAAAAGAAGCTCAAAAGAAATAATCGAAAAAGAGATAGAGACAATAAAAAAGTAAATATTTATCACATTAATAGGATATTTAAAAAATATAAGAGTTTAGGTCTGGTGAAAATTGTTATAGAAAGTGGGTTGAAGAATAAAATAGAATTACATGTATGTAAAGATGTCAGTAAAGAATTGGTAAATGTTGAGAGAGTTTGTAATGAAGAAAGTTATTATAAAGAGACAATAGATTATAATAAAGATATTAATAAAGACGAAAATAATAATAGTTGTAAAAATAAAAGTTTTTTTAATAATAGAGATAATATTTATAATAATAAAGAAACTTGCAATAATAAAAATATACATCCATTCAGTCAATTAAATATTAAAGAATTTGTTAGAAAATACGATGAAAATGGAAATCTCATCATCACAATAAAAGAAGCAGATAGAATACTTCATAAAAGAATCATTAAAAAATTCGCACTTATCCGTTTTGCGAAGCGTCTTAAAGAAAAAAAAGAATATGATAACATGAACATATTTGAACAGAAAGTGGTGAGTTTGTCTGCAAAAAAATATAAACGACTCTTGGCAATAAAAATATTAAATCAAATAATTCTTGATAGGAAAAATGATAGAAAAGAGAAAATAAGAAATAAAAATAAAATAGGATGTTGTGGGTCTTTTTTTAATACATGATGTAAAATAAAGAAAAATGTATATTTATTTTTAATTATATTTTTAAAAAATTATTATTAATTAAATACAGAAAAATATTAAGTAATTTTTGATTTATTTGAAAACAATAAAATAAAGAGAAAAATATAATTAATTTTAATTTAGGAAGGATAAATGATTGCTTTTTAATTAAATTTAAAGAAAAATTAATAAGTGATTTTAAAAATATGATAACTTTTTGATATTATTTTAATAAAATATAAAATTATAAATAAATAAATATTTTTTTAAAACATTATAAAAGATTTTTTAATACTTACAATAAAATAATTAAAAAAATAACAAAAACTAATCAATTTTAACACTTTTTCTAAACTTATGTGGATTTCTCCTATAAAAAGGCCATGGTGGTACAACTACTACGAATGCAATACATGTTGTTAAAATACCGATATATAAAATATACTTTAAATCATTAAAGAAAATACCAACAATATACGATATAAAGAAGCCTATGGATAGGATAATGAAAATTAACTTATTTGCTAAATTTTGACCTACGAAATCAATTGGTTGTGTGCAAGTTGAATAGAGATTGTAAAAAAATTTCATTGAGGGTATAAAAAATAATCAAGTAAAAATCATAAAATATTAATTTATGTGATTTTGATAAGAACATTTTATTACATATAAAAAAATAAGTTCATTATAAATAAATTTGATTACTTATAATTTTATTATAATTAGAATATATAAAAAATAAAAAATTATCATATTTTAAAACGTGATGTATTAATTATTATTACAACATTTTAAATATTAAAATTTATTAATGACATTTTTTTAAAATATTCAAAAATTATTATTAAAAATATTATTATAAAAAATTTATTAAGCTATTGCTATTTAAAAATCTTAATGTTAAAAATTTATCACTAGAAAATTAAAAAATTATTACTATAAAAATTATTATTAAATTTATCAATACTTATTAGTAAGAATTAAAAAATTATTATTTAAATATCATTTTTAAAAACAAAATATTAATAGATTATCCCTTTTTACAGCAAAAATAAACCATGTCTGATAATGATAGTTGGCATTCCGTATCAACAGAAGAGGATGAAATATATGATAAAATAGAATATAAAAATAAACAAAATCAAAATGAAATAAAAGTTTTACTTTTTATACAAATTCTTAAAATACTTAAAAACTTAAAGAATCAGAATTATTCAAAAAGAGAAAAGAACAAATATATGGAATATTATTTATTAAAACAAGAATGTAACGATAAAATACAGCTATTTATAAAATTAATTAAATGTGGTATTTTATGTAAACTTTACATTATTTTTGATAAGAATGAACCGGATTTTTTTATTCAAGTATTTTTACCGGAAATTATTGAAGAACAAAAAATAAAATTTAACGGTTTAATTTTATCATTGTTATCCGATGGTACTGCAATTAATGAAACAATATTACATTCAAGTAAATTTAAATATTTTATGATTTTTGATACGATCATAGGAGAAATTAAAGAAATAATTATAAAAATGGATTTATTTAAAGAATCTAGAGAAATAATTAAGACAGAAAAAATTATTATACCAGAAATATTTTTACATCATAATTTATTTAAAAAGATACCAGTTTCTTTACAGAAACTAAAATATCATCCTTTCTATGTTACACAATCAATATTAAAACCAAATGAGTACGTACATCCACCTCGTCCTATAATCGGTTATTTTAAAGGAGAGCAGGTTTTTTTAAAGTCTAATGTAAAAAAATATATGAGTGAAAATCATTGGTTTAAAAAAGGAAGAAAAGTTAAAGATAATTATATAAATAAATACATAAAAGTAAATAATATTAAATTATATAGAGTGTATGAAACAGAAGAAATTATTTTGAATGGTATTACTGGTAAGTTAATGAAATATTTTCATGAAAATCACGTGCCAAAAGATTGCTTTTATATAAAGGATGAACATGCAGCACAAGTAGCAAATTTACTCAAATTGAGATTTTCTGAGTGTATTACAGGATTTAAATATAAAAAAGTAGATATTGAAGGAATTTTTTGCTTTAAAAAAAATGAAATGCTAATTAAACAAGGCATAGAAGAATTTAAATATAATACAAAATTAAACGAATTGATTACACGTGGCAAAGAAATTTTTTCAGCATGGAATAGAGTATTAAAAAAAACAAAAAGATTTATTGAAATTAGAGATATGTTCGATTAAGCTGTAAGTTGAAAAAAAATTTTACTGTGACATAAGAAATAATCTAAATTGAACTTTCAAATTTAAAATTTTTTTTAATTATAGAAAGCTTAAAATAAAAAAATTATAAAATTTTTAAGTGTCTAACATATTTACATAATTTTATATAAAATTTAAAATTCTTTAAGTGTTTCTGATTATTTTATGTGATTAAGATAATTTATGATAAAAATATAAAAAACTGATATACGTGATTATACAGAAAATATTAAAAAAAAAATCAGTTTATTATAAAATGTTTATTTAAAATATTTTATAAAATTTAATTTAAAATATATAAGATCTTCATCTAATTTACTAATACGAAAAATTTATTATTTTATATAATATATTTTTTATTATTAAAAATATTTTGTTTTTATTTTATCAATTAATTATCCAATTTTAGATTACATAAATAATATTCTTTTTTTTATAAAAAAAAACTTTAGATTACAACAAATTTTTTCTTAAATAAATATTAATATTCTTGTACAAATTATGAATTAATAAAAAATAAAGTAAAATAATTTATTAAATAAGTTTTTCTAAAATTAGATGTCAAGACAAAAAAATATTATTAAATATGCTTATGTATTATTCAAAATTTAATATAATGGCACATATAAATTTAATAAGTATTATTATTGACATATTTATATAATTTTTATAGCTTGAATAATAATATTTTATCATTTCTGATTTTTTTATAAAAAATATAATAAATTAAATGAGGATTTAAATATATTTTCAAAAAGGTAAATAAACACTTATTATAATTAAAATATAAAACAATAAATAAAAATTAATTTTGCTATTCTTATGTATGCAAAAAATGACATGATTTGATTAAACGAGTATAAAAAAGAGGCAGGATATCATAGTTTTTTTTTGGCTAGGAAGAGAAACTCTTGCACCTTATTACTACGTCCGTTTAAGGACCTTCGAGCGGGCTTGGGTGGGGACCCGGGACTACTCCCAAAGGGTACTTTGGGAATCGTACCCATTAAAATTCTCCTTACAACACCTGATCGCGTTGAGCGACCATACCCAGCGGGATTGGTTTATGAGCAAAATATTTTAGAATTATTTTAAATACATTAATAAAAATTATTTAAAAAAAAAAAAATAAGTTTTTAAAAATAAATTAATAATAATAAATCAGTACAAAATATACAGTTACATATAAATAAAATATTAAAAAATCATTATTATGAACTCATAATATTTATTTGAATACATTTTAAT
Source organism: Pseudobranchus striatus (assembly GCA_035044885.1). NCBI lineage: Eukaryota > Metazoa > Chordata > Amphibia > Caudata > Sirenidae > Pseudobranchus > Pseudobranchus striatus. Next base: position 2,131 of record JAWWMD010000026.1, on the reverse strand, counting down.
AAAAAAACATTGTTATTTTTATTAGTATAAATTAAAATTGTTTATAATATTATTAAAATATCATGTGCATATTCAATTCAAAAAAACATTTATCGTTTGTATGATTTTTACTTATTTTATTAAATAATTTTTATAATTTATTAATTAATGAGTTTATAAATTTTTTAAAATATTTTATAGTGACTTGATCGAATAATATCGTGAGATGATTGCTGTATAAAAGATCAATATCTAGTACTTTTTGACACAAAAGCTTTTAAATATCAAAAGTTAAATTTAGTTTGAAGTAAGAACAAATAAAATGTAATTTATGAAAAAAAAAATTTAATTAGTGTATATTCTACTACTTTTAAAAAATATAACTCTGCATTTTTGTATAAACCTTCTATTAATTCAAAATCAATTTAATTGGATGTATGTTGATTAATATTAACAAAAGGGAATGGTCATTACTAGATAATATATTACATTTTTTGTTTTGACATAGTTATTTAAAAAAAAAAAAACAATAATAACATAATTTTTAATCTAATAGATTAAACACTAATAATACTTACAATCACAACTTTTTTATTCAATGATTTTAACAAAACAGTTTCAAAAACAGAGAAATTTTTAGCGGGTTATTTACGTTCCACAAACTATTTACAAGAAAATAGAATTTTTGCTTAAATTTTTATAAAAAAAATTAAAATTAACTGAAATATCAAAATAACAAAAATAGCAATCCTAAATTTTTAATAACCAATTCCTGTAGAAACAATTTTTTTCTACTGTAAAGAAATAAAATATTTTTCAATATCTTGCTTTTCTAATATTCATACTAGTTTATGTAATTAATTTCATATTTAAACATTCATAAAAAGATTTAACATACTATTATTTTTATCTTCAACAAATTCGTATTCATTGCAAATCATATAATGCTTATAAAAACTATTAAAATTATCATAAAAACAGTCTAATTCGTTCATATTATTGATAAAAAACAAAATCTTGATTTTAAAATTATAATTGTAACTGCTTTTTTTATATAATACGAAAATAAATTTGATTCATTTAAAAAAAACACTTAACGATATATAATTTAATTGTTCCATCTTGTAATTATTTTTCAAAATATTTTTTACATATGTAATTGATTATTTTTCATCTACTTATAGTAAAACTTTTTTTTACAAATAAATTATCAATGAATCAAGATAATATAATTTAAAATATAAATTTTACTCTTGAGGTTTTAACATCAAAAATAAACTATATTATCGTGTTTTTCTCTACTGTTAATTTTTTAATGATTTTAAATATTAATTTTAATTTTTTTTAGCATGCGTAATATGTTCGAAATTAATGTAAATTTGAACTAACTTAAATTACAAAGCAAAACTGTCTTTGTTTATATCACATAAAAAAGTGGTTTTAATATCTTACAGAGAAAGATATTAATTATAATAATAAACTTTTTTTTATTATATTAATAAATAATTTTGAAAAGTTTTTCTGATATTCTAAACAATTTATAAAATAAAAAAGTGAGGCTTTAATAAATAATACAAAATTATTTTGAAGTAAAAAATAAGATCTACCATTGTTTTAAAATTAAAATATTTTTTTCAAATTTAAATAAAAAACTAATTTTCTAAATTTTTAGTTTTTTTCAAAACTATTATTTATTAAAAGATGAATAAATTTTGACAATTTAAATAACAGAATTTTGTGGATCTTACAAGATATTTAATTAAAATAATTTATTTTTTTCTGTATTGTAATAAACTAAATCTGATAAAAAATCAAATTATATAATGATATATTTTTATAAAATGTTAAAATAAGAAACTTTAAAAATTGTAAATTAAAATAATAAAAAGACTTAATAAATATTTAATTAAAATATAGTATTTGCTTAAAAATTGTTTTTTGATTAAATGATTATTATTCAGATTTGAATTTCTAAAAATAATTTATCTAAAGAAAATAGTCTTTAGCGAGATCTTCATAAACACTTTCTGGTTTATTTAAAATATCGTTTATTTTCTCAATAAATTTTTTTTCTACTGGCTCTCACCCGGGGGACGGACCAACCCCCTTTGGCATAAGGAGACCCACTTGGAACCTTGCCGGGGCGAACAGG
>JAWWMD010000025.1:0-18938 GCA_035044885.1 Pseudobranchus striatus | reverse complement strand
CTTGAAAAATCGGGTAGCGAATCCATCCGGCCTAGGGCCCTCCTAGACGGAAGGGCCTTCAGGGCCGTGAGAATCTCATCCCGCGTGATTTGTCCCTCCAGAGCCTGAGACGCTATTGGCAAAAGCCACGGAAGCTCACAAGAGGACAAGTAAGACCTTACTGAGGCACTGGGCGGAGCTTCCGAAGTGTACAACTCAGTAGAAATCTCTGAACCTTGCCACAGTATCCTGAGATCTCCGGAGCAAGTCACCCTGTGCACCCTTAATTTCGAGGATCGAACCCTCCACCCGCCTCTGACGAAGCATTGTAGTTAGAAGCCGTCCCGCTTTTTTACCAGACTCATAAAACCGTTGTTTTGATTTTAAAAGCTGATATTGGGCCCCATATGACTGAATGAGAGACAAACGGCCTCGCGCTGCGGAAAGTTCCCTCCATTTAGCATCTGAGGGGTTCCGCTTGTGTAGCCTCTCCTCTTCTAAGCATGCTGCACGTGCCTCTGCCTCTTCCTCCCTGTGCATCCTGTTCCTACTGGCCCCTTCGGCTATCAAGAATCCCCTCAAGTACGCTTTCAAAGTATCCCACTTGAGAAAGACGTCGTCCTCCCCCCTATGTACCTCAATAAACAGATCAGTCTGGGACCCGATGTCTTGCCCCACCTCCGTGTCATCTAACACGACATCGTTGAGTCTCCATTATCTGCCTCATGGAGATAAGCACTCCATGGAGATCTGGGTCCGCACATCACGTGATCTGCATACTCTATCGTCCCTATTTCAGCGTTGACAACCAAGCGCCAGAGATCCCAGGATACATACATTAGGTCAATTCGCGAGTAAGTGCCATGGACCGGAGAATGGAACGTGTAATCCCGCAACTTTCCATGGGCCACTCTCCACACATCTCGAAGACCCAGAGTCTTTAATCTGCCCAGGAGCCCCGCTGGCATCACCCCCACCTCACTCCTAGACTCCGAGAAGCCGTCCAGTACAGCCGAGGGAACCAGGTTAAAGTCCCCAGCAAGGACGATCTCCCCCTGTGCGAGCCCCGCTAGTCTGTCCAGAGTAGAATGTAAAAAAGCCCGCTGACCAACATTGGGGACATATATTGTAGCAAGAGTGATCTGCCAGTCTTCCAAAGTACCCCGTAGAAACAGCGCCCTACTGTCATTCGTGCTCCAAACCTCTTCCTGCCTAAATGGGAGAGAACTAGATAGGAAGATGGCTACCCCGGCCTTTTTCCGCACACATGAAGAGAAAAACTGAGAGGGATAGGCCCGATGCCTCATACGCCCCAATCCCCCTGAAGCAAATGCGTCCCCTGAAGGTGTACTACATCCGCAGATTGCGACTGGAGGAGGCGCCATAGCTTAGCTCGCTTCAATGGGGAGTTCAGTCCTCGAACATTCAAGGTCACAAAATTAACCTTCAGAACTGACTTGAGGTGCCCTGGCAAGTGTCGCCGTTTCTTATCTTGCACCCCTCAGCAAACTTAACCCCTCCACTTGGAGCAAAGGACCACGCCCCCCACCACCCAAGCCCCCACACCAACACCCAACACCATCTGAAGACATGCCAAACCCCCCGGGCCCGAGCTCAGCCCACCAGGAGCAAGAGCAGGGGAAGCAGAAACTGAAGAAAGAGGACAAGAGCCGAGATTCTGAAAGATACAGGACACAAGAAAAGAAGCAGGGAAAAGAGAAAAGAAAAAGAGCAGAGAGCCAGGATCCCAAAAAACGCCGTCCTCCCTACCACTCCTGCCGGAGAGATAGGCCCCAGCGCTCCTCCCAAATCTCCCCCATCGTCCACCCCAACCCACCCCCCCGGACCCCATGCAAGGGGGCCTTCCTGGACAAGGGGCGGCCGGAACAGACGACCGGGTGTGCAGAGTTTCATTCTCCACCCCCAGAAGTCCGCCACTACCTTCCAAGAGAACGCTGGGCCACGTGTGCACAGCTTCCCCATCGAAAGCTCACGGCAATCCGAAGACTTAAGAAAATGAGGACATAGGCAAACAAGAATATGTTCCCCCCCCAACCCCCCCAAAAAAATCCCATGCAGTACCTCCAAGCACACCCATCCACACCAAACTAACATTCATCATACATACCCAACAAGCACCCGGTTGTCACAGACAGGTGGGTAATTCCCTGCCCTTCAATCCCAGGACAAAAGCTAGGCGCACCGCAGGAAACCCCGACGAAGCGCGAGGAAAAGAGGGGAAAACCCAGACCACCCCGGGCCCTGCAGCCCCCCGCAGATCCAGTCCCAAATGCCCGAAGCAAGCGCTGAAATTCACCCCCCAGAGCCTAGCCCGAAACCTCCTGCAACATGCTTAGACAGACTAAACAACAAACAGAACTTTAACATAATAACATATAATACACAGCTATAAATCCCAGCCTGTGCCGCCACTCCTTCTTAACCTTAACCTCAAAATTTAAGCTTAAGCCCAGGAACCTCTCAGGCCTCCCCATCCCGCCAAGGATCCCGTCTATTACCACTTCTGAGCCGAAGTGACTATACACGCGAAAAGGGGATGCCTCCCCGACTATAACTATGATGCCCCCTCCCCCACTTTCAAAGAACCACAGCATGCCCGATCCCAGCAAGGGAGGAAAGAGGGTCGACCCCCTCTCCCCCCCCAACTCTTAAGCCCTGAAACCCATTGTGGCCCCAACCCGAGGGGCCCCCCCATAACAAAAAAAAAGAAAACAAGGAGGGCAGGAGAGGGGGGACAATAACGCACCACCCAAACCAAACCTCTGATCATACACGGGAAGTCCCAGGATACAAGGCTGAACTGAAAGCTCACAGGGGGCCTGCAAAACCCAGACACCTTTTCCTGCACCCCGCTACCTTTACTGCATAGCCCACAGTCCTAATAGACAAAGCGGGGCAAACAGAGACCCCCCCCCGACCAGGCATGGCAACCCCCCCCTCACCCCCAACAGGGCTCAGAACTCTCAGACCCCCGCCAGGAGATACCCAAACAGGAGAAAACACATTCCACCCTCCCAAAAGCCCCCCCCCCCGCACCCATCAATTTCTACATAGCATTAGGTTGTAGAATGGGTACCGTGTTAGCCAGATGAAAATGAGAAGCAAAGAACTACATAGCATTATTGAGAGTCAAAGGGTCACAGGGGGAGACGTGAACTCCCCTGGTCAACCTCCTCAACCAGAGGTGCCGTTGCAGCTCGGTGAGGTCGACGCCTCCTCCCTCTGGAACAGCCAAAGTCCATTCCTGATGCCGTGGGAGGAGGCCAACCTCCCCCTCACGCTGAGACCGTGGGGGTCCCTCCCCAAGGATATGCAGCAACGGATCATCTGGCGGCAGGCGTTCCCTTCATTCTTCGAGCGTTTTCACATGATAGGCCTTGGAGTGAAGCTCGAATCGTAGCCCAAATGGGTAGGTCCAGGTATATTTGTTGCTAAATCCGAGGTGAGGGCATGCAGTTCTCTTCGCCGCATCGAAGTGAGTGCCAATAAGTCTTGCTAGAACTGGGGGCGACAATTGCCATATTCAAAAGCAGCTTGAGTGTGAGCCTTCCTCAAAACCCGCTCCTTCAAAACATAAGAGTCCAGGCATATCAAAACATCACGTGGAGCAGCACCCCCCCCCCCGCCCCCGTTCTCGCAGAGCCCACCCTATGCGCCCTGATTATTACAGACCGTTGCAGGCGGGCTGCATTGCCCGGCATCAATTGCTTTAGCAGGTCCACCATCATATCCACCATTGAGGTCCCTTCAGTGCCCTCCGGCAGACCCTTTATTCTAAATGTTATTTCTTTGCGACTGGTTCTCCAGGTCGTCACACTTGTCCTCCAACCTCGCGTTCATCTCCTCAATTGCCTGTAAGCGCTTGTCCAGATCTGGTAGCATGGTTAACACCTCATTCATCTCGGCTTCTAAGCCATCAGTTCTGTGCCCTATATCCGCTACATCTTTAAGCAGCAAGGCCATCTCTTCTTGGACAATGAGGCGGAACGATGCAGCCTCTTTCGCCATACGCTCCACCAACTGGTCTTGAAGTTGCGCAAACAGAGAGGGAAGTTCCAGATGCGGGTTTGGGGACGGCTCCCCTGACTCCACCAGCTCTGGCCTGGGAGTAACCACATGCACCATCTGACTCGATTTTTTTTAGTCATCATGTCCAGGATCGGGTAGGTGGACCCTTTACCCCTTCTCCCCTCCGGGGACATCAGTCCGTCAGCCTCCCCCCTCACGTGGATTCACCTCCCCGCCGATACCTAAGTAAGGTGTCAAATCCCCTCTCGTCAATAGGTGGGGGGGGGCAACTCGTCACTAGAGGCCACAAGCTCCGCTCCGTACTGGCGGGCTACCTCAGCCCGTGTCGACTACGTTACCCCACCGGACTATCACCGGGGCGAATAGTCTTCAACGGTCGCGTCACCGTCCCAAACATACCGTGGGGGGGGGCCTCACGGGATCCCCAGGGCCCGATGTAGCTGCAACGGGAGGGGGGCCCAGCCCCCATAGACCTCAATCCCTACACAACGAACCCCCCCCACTTCCAGAACGCGAGTGCACCACAGGGGGAGGGGGGAGAGACGAGCGCCCCCCAACAGCTCTCCACGACCACCCGCAAGATGGGACCAGCATGTGTCCAGCACCCCCCCCTTCAAGTGAAAGTCCAGTTTTCTGATCCCACCGGTGGCCTCCGTAACCGACAGCCCCAAGTACCAAATGAGGACCTACCCCCTCGCCAACCACAAGACCTCGTCTCCAATCTCCTCCGCAGTCTCCGTGCCGCGGGGCAGACCACACATCGGCGGGGTGGGGGGGGGAAGCCCCCGAAAATGTCCCCCGCAGGCACCTCCCGGAGCAGGACCAGGAAGTGACCCCCTCCGAGTGCCCGATTCGCCTGGGGTCTGTGGGGGGCAGCCTCACCCGAGATCAGAAGAAGAGCAGGCTCCGTTAGTGTGCCTGAGCCCACGCACCGCGCACTCCAAGACACAGCGCGGCGGCCATCTTCAGTCACCGGGCACAGGCAAGCCCAAAGCGCCATCGGGTGGGGGGGTGGGGCTCTTACAACACCGACAAATCACTCTGCCCGGGCTTAAATCCGGAGATCATTGGGAGCACCGGTAAGAGAAACGCTTCCCCTCACCAGAAATTGCCGTCTGCTTGCGAAAGCCTCCGGGGGGAAGCCCCCGTGGATGCTGGAAGCAGGAGGGAGCGCAGAGCTCCGGGAAGAAGCGCCTCACTCCCTCTCGGCCATAACCTCAGTTGTATTGCTAAGGAAAGGCCATGTCTCATTCATCGTAAAATCATTTTTAAAGCGCAAATATTTTTTTCTTTTCAACAAAGGGAGGTCAACCTCTAACTTGGTTAGTCTACTTTCTGCATCTTCTTTAAAAGAGAACATTTGTGTCACTACTATAGTCTGTCAGAATATTACACATACTTTCTAGGTCCTCTTTTATATTCTCCAATTGTTTGCTCTTCTCTTGTAAAATAAGTATAAACAATGCTATCAAAGTATCTATTAAAATCTGGTTCCATTGTTGATTGTGGTTACGCTTTACCAAAAGCGTGTCTAACACCAAATACCCCCTAAGGACCTAGCTCCACAACAGCCTGTGCAGGACAATCGGTTAAGCAGAACGCACCAACCAAAGTAATGGCAAAAAGCTGGAACCAATATGAGACCAAGGTAACCCTGGGGATACAAGCAAGTTGTGAGTACGTCTGACAAGTTGTCCTACCTATGCTTTTATACACCGAATCATCAGCCCAAGGAGAGAGGCAGTTCACTCGCCCCGGGAGTTCGCCCGAATCAGCGTCTAGCCTCCATTCACTACCAGCCTCTAATAGGTTACATTGAGGATCGGGGGTGAGGGAAAGGCGGGCCTTAATCGGTGATTCGGTACTGAAAGATGCGCAAGCATAAGAACCCCGAAAACGGGGCGTGGCTACCGAACTCTACCCCCGGCAGGCCATGCTGCACTTTGCCGGGACCCAGAACCCCGAGGCACTTGCGTCCGTCCCAGCCGCGCGGTCTTCCACTGTGGCCGCCTGGCCGTATGACACGGCAGGCCCTGCGTGGCTGTCGTGACGCGACCGGCACTCTGATCCTGACTCGGGTAATCACTCGCCGAGCTACACAGGGGAGACTAATCAAACCCCAAAAGGGGAACCCATGTAACTTAACACAAAGCACCCCCCGACCTTTGAAAGTAACAACACACCATATACTTTAAGGAAAAGACCCAAGACCCCCACTCATAGGCAAAACTGCCACTAAGGGGCCCCACCCCATCCCACCCAGACTAAGGCTAAGGACAAGGGGGGTGACCCTCACTTGCTACGCCACAACCCAGCTTCCGTATCACACCTATGTAATACTAGCTGACAGGGGGGGGCACTATATCCCTATCCTGTCTACCCTGACCCCTACTTTCCCGTGACAACCCTAATGATGCATCACAGGTCGTCACAACTGCATTCTATGCTTTTGCTCTCAAAAGAGCAAACTTTGATTAATCTTAGACCTCTCGGAATAAGGTTTTCCTGTAGATCTTTTTTCAAAGTGACAGTATCATAAATGGTCCTGAATTCTTTAATTTTTAATGTCTCTAACCTCTGTAGTTCCTTTAAAAAGTCTAAGTCTGGATTGATAATGGGTGTAACTAGAGACCTCTTGGAACAGCCTTTCAATATCAGGTAAACCTCTACTCTAAAATAAGGACATTGTGCTCATTGCACCTGAGCCGCATTGGCATGCCCGAGCGCCAAACCCCCTTAGAGGTATACCTTCTTTTCCTGGGTCTACCACTCCTTGCACTCACGTGAAGGCAGACACGCCAGGGTCTGCTGCTGGCCTTTGCGCCCTTGCCCAATGCAGCAGAAACAGTCCAAATTAAAGACGGGATGGGACTGTGCCAGTACCGGTGACTGCTTCGGAATCGGGTACTTGGTATCCAGGTACTTAGCAATTGAAGGCTGAGAGCGAGGTATGTTCCAGACCCTCCTCGCAATACGTAAAACATGCCCGGATCGAGGGGATTTATGCACCTCTATGGGAACAGGGGTGCCATGCCTTCAAAAAGGCCTGCTTCATCCTCGACCGTTGGCCCCGGAATCTGCAAGGCCACTATGGCCTCATCCATGACGGCGAACCAGAGCTTCGTAGCTGGCGCAGACTCATCCATATCAGGATCTGGGGCATCCGGAGGCACGGGCATTCAAGGGACGTTAATGGGAACTGGCACTGATTGAACAGCAGCTGGCCCTGGTACGGGGGAGGTTGCGGGGCAGGTGGTCTCCCTGGAGCCGGGCCCAGTACCAGAGAAGGTATGGGCGGCTGCGCCGGAGGGGGATTCGGCACATCCCCTGGTCCTGGAGCGGGCGGAAACCCCAGAACTGGGGTGCCATGACCCATCGGGAACATAGCACTTGCCTACAGACCATCTCCATAGCCGTGACTATCGCGGGAGATAGCTGTGGTACCGGGCTGGTACTGGAGCAGGAGGCCGGTCTGCTGGCAGGGTAATGTCCTCTTCCGAGTCAACGGAATGGGCAGAAGTCACTGGCTTCACCGGAGGGTGAAAGGGAGGAAGAACGTCCTCACCCTGAAGATCCCTCAGAGGTGCTGGAGAGGGTAGAGCCTGCGCCGCAGCTGGCGACGAGCCCAGAGTTTACGCAAGGATGGTGTCCACAAGCTCGTAGTCGGGGGAGAGGTCGACGAGCCCGAGCTCCATCTACTCCGACAGCTTCTCACACGGGGCCTCAGTCTGTACTCAGGGTGGTGCTGTTGGAGGAGGGATTTAGTTAACCTCCTCAGCAGCTGGTCTACCAGGTGGCGGGAGAGGGCCCTCGTCTAAAGGGACCTCCAGAGCTTTTTATGGCTGCGGGCTGCGATGCTTGCGCTTCTTATGGTTCTTCGCAGAGTCAGTCTCCTTCTCCCAAGAGTGTTTGGACTGGTTATGGACCTTCTCAAGGGGAGGTGGTGCTGAAGGTGCAGCTGGCAACGGTAAGGCTGGAGCTGGTATCGCGGGGGCCACAGGGGCAGGCAGACGGGACCGCTCTCCAATGCTGTCGCCCTTCAAAGCGGCAGATTTTGAGGCAGCCTTCTTCGGTGGTACTGACAGCGGGGCCTTCTGAGGACGCAAAGGCTGCGAGACGGGCTTGCTTTGCTCTACGGTCAATGGAACCATTGCGGGGGCTACCCTGTACACTCTAAGCCCTTGGAGGCTTTTACCAGGAGCTCCAGAGGGCCTCTCAGAACTCAATCACATCCGGGAAGAACAGATCATCTGAGAATGAGGACAGAGGTCTCGTCACTAGGCGGAAAGGTAGGGGGCGGGAGCGGCCTTAGCCGTGGACTCGCCCCCCCATGGGAGTCCCGCTCTTTCCATGCGTGGTCTTGAACCCAGGCCGGGGAGTCACGCGCTTCCCTTTTGGTGTACCAGCCGAAGGTCCCGGTACCACATCTGGTACCAGGCCACTCTTACCTATGTCCGAAGCATTCCTGGTCTGGATGAAGTCCAGGGTTTCCTGCAGGATGGGCCCAAGGTCCTTCCAGGGCAGCAGGTCCAAGCGACTTCTCAGTGAAGATCTAACACACTGCGATGGGATGATGGATCGTCAGGCAGAGGACACAGAGCCGGTGCTCGTCAGCAGCAGGGAAGGGGTGCCCACAGTGTTTGAAACTTCTCACTCTCATCCGTTGGACAGGATCTGTGGGAGAAGCAAAGAAAAATAAATGAATACAAGTGAAATATACTGAAGTATGCAATCTAGCAAAAGTGTATGGGCGAACAGTGGGGAGAACACCGATGCAAAATGCCAGAAAAGGCAAAAATATAAAAATAAAAAACTAGGGAAACTCCCGAAGGACTGCAGAGGTGCATTCCAGTGACTAGACAGGACAGTGGAGAGGCAGGACCTAGCGAGGAGGGGAATGCCCATCCACGGGAAGGGGAGGGGGCTGCTGTGTGGAGGGACACGCAGGCGCGGTCGGGTCCCCACCTATTGAATTTTGTATATTACAAGTGTCATTCCTCCAGCTAGCTACAGGGTGGCAGGATTCCCAACCAGTTGGGACCATGCCAGAGCCCTATGTAAGAGAACTTGCTGGTCGCAGCCTGGTCACACTAATATCTAGACCCCCTATATAGTTTCACTATGGTAAGGTACACTTATCCACCACAGGGCACTCTCCTGAGGGGTTATTAAGCTCGGTCTTACATCAATTGCCCAAGTTTTCTCTTTCACGTCACATCCACTTGGATGACCGTTCCGCAACTTGTGCCAAACACAACCAGTCCTTCCATCCTCTTACCATGGAGAGTATTGCGGGACCTACACTACTACTGCTCAGGATGTGGGTCTCTCTTGCCAAAGTTGACTATGTCCACTTCTTGTGACTCGTTTAGTGTGGGGGTAGTACCTCCGTGGGGAGGCTCTTCAGAGTTCCCGAGCCTCTCAGTGAGGCCAAGTTTCTATTTGCAGCATTCACTTTGTGTGTCCTCGGTTGCCATCTTGATATCTGCTCCAGTGTGTAGGGGTGCTCTGTTAAGGGGGAACGCTTTACCAACTCAAGCAACCTTTGTTGGGGGGTGGGGGCTTCTGCCCCTCTATCCTCTGATACTTATTCTGTCTGGTTCTGTGGTGCTGGGGAGAAGCTTGTGTGGCGTGCAGTTCACAGTTCCGTGGCCATCATCTGAAGGTCAGGTTGTGTGTGTGGGGGTCTCTGCTCTTCGCCCATAGAATTGCATCCCCGAGGATGTGCCCACCCCGGTGTGTTTGTATCTAATCCCCCCCCCCAGTCAGTGTGGATGTGTTAGCGCTACTTTCTAGTCTGGGCAGACAGGGGAGCTCCAAGAAAGAGCAACTCACTCCATAGCCACAAACCCCATTCATCAGGTTTAGAAACTCAAGTACAAGTAAGTGATAATGTAAGCAGATATTTATTTTTTGGTCATAACGTAAGTGATAAATATATTTAAGTCAAGCATGTAGTACATTTTTACAAACTAGTAAAATGCCAATGCCATATTACAAAAGAAAACATTACAATATCAACACAAATAAGTTCTTTAAATTCTGCACTGCAGATGAGAATTAAAACAAAGATTTACATGTAAATCTTTTATGTGAAAATGTGGTCATTCTTATAATAATTCAAAAGATCAAAAAGTTAAATTAATATTAAAGTGTGGCTTATTACAAGAAATATATACAGTATTTAACAAACTATTTCAGTATGGTGATACAGTGAAAAACAAAATCACGAAGTGCAGGTGAGCACAGGCAGTGGTTATCAAACAAATACTTTAAAATACATACTAAAGGTGCTTTGTATTACAATTTGTAAAGTTTTTTTTAAAAATGTCTGAGGAAGTATTTAGAAATTACAAAAAGGTTTTCTTAAGATGGTTTACATTGTTCTGCAGAACTGCTTTTTTTGGGTGGATTCCACCATTTGTCATTTAGGGTTAATCTTGTTTTCTTTTTTTAGCAGGACCAGCATCTAAAAATAAAAGAACAAGAGGGCTGTGTCACTAGCAACTAGCCACAATTTGTTTTAAACAATGTGAGATCAAGAAACAGTAAAGGGATGTCACTCAATGCATTTGCAAAATATTTCTCTCAGTGCTTCTTGAGGTTATTCCCTGTACCCTCTAGGAGGGATATGCAAGGCCTACTCCCTGGACTTTAATATAATAGCCAATTTTACATCCTTGTCGATTGACAGCACTCCTGCCGGCCAACGGTTTTACTGAGAAAGTAAGGAATTCACTCACTAACCGGATAAGATCTATTTACTATTCAAATTGTTTCTTTTAATCTCTTGGTTTCCTTGTGAGGCACTGTCAGGATCAGTGCACAATTAGGAAAACTCCTTCAAAAACCACAAAAGAGCAGATCAAACTTTTGATCTTCACTGAACTGTAGAGGGAATGTCTTAAAGGGTGTATGAAATTTGAGGGAGCAAAGGAATAGACCGATTGAATCACCTTTAAAATAGGTGTAGCATTGTGATGTCAGTGAGGACAATAGGGTTGTATTTGTTACATCACCCCCCCCCGTCAGGGGCCTCCCTCTCCCACCGGGTTCCTAGATTTGGCTGGAAAATGTGTGTGGAAATGAATGAGGGGGCAATGATGTGGGGTGCCAATCTTCAGGGCTGAATCCAGCCCAGTCGACCATGTATTGTAGAATACGACGGAACCACTGTGAATCCAAAATGGCACGAATGGAATGGGAAAGTGAGCCATCAATTAGAATTGGGGGGGGGGGGGTCCGAGAGGTTCGGGAATAAGGATCATGAAGATATGGTTTGAGAAGTAATGCATGGAAGGTAGGATGGTTTCTGAGTGAGGCAGGGAGGACTAGGGTATAAGTGGCAGGATTGACTACACGGGAGATTTTGAAGGGACCGATGAAGCGGCGACCTAATTTAGGACATTGTTGACCAAGTTAAATGTTATTGGTGCTTAACCAGATTACTTCTCCACACTGAAGTGGGGAAAATGTTGAGTGATGTCTAGCCGCATGTTTCTTTTGTTGCTGTTGGAAGTGGAGAAGGCGTTTGCAAATCTACTGCCAAGGTGTACAGTGTGGGGAGAGGTTGTGTCCAAAATGCCAGGATTTAGAATGGGTAGCTGTCTAGGGTTATATCCCAGGGCTGCAAAGAAGGGAGACATGCCCAGGGAAGTCTGTAACAGGAAGTGTGTGGCAAATTCTGCATGTGGTAAGAGTTCAGTCCAGTCATCTTGGTTAGCGTTGCAGTATGACCGTAAGAATTGTTGTACCACTTGTTTGGCTCTCTCAGTTTGTCCATTGGTCTGTAGGTGGAATCCAGAAGACAGGGTGGTTCTAATGCCCAAACGTTTGCAAAAGAGACGCCAGAATTGTGCAGTGAGTTGTAGACCTCTGTCCGAGACTAACTCAAGAGGTAATCCATGCAGGCAATAGATTTCCTTTAGGAATATATCAACCACGGCTCGAGCCCCAGGGAGTCGCTTGAGAGGGATGATATGGACCATCTCTGAAAAGCAATCCACAGCAGTCAAAATGGTTGTGTGACCCCAGGAATTGGGTACATCTGTGATGAAATCTAATGCAATGTGGGATTAGAGCAGGTCCAGGATGAGAAGTGGTTGAAGGAGGCCGGCTACGGGTTTATGAGATAATTTGGTACGCGCAAAGACAGGGCATGTAGTGACTTAGGAGTGTACATCTTTGACCATGTCGGGCCACCAAAATTGTCTGGGTATGAGTTCAAGAGTGTGCCTTACACCTGGATGGCCAGCTTATAGGGATTGATGGCCCCATTGAAGAATGTCAACTCGAATATATGGCGGAGCAAACAGTTTCCCCCTAAGGCAGTCGGTAGTGGTGGGAGTTTGCGCTCGCTGAAGTTTTGAGAATAAGGTAGGGATCAATGTTGCAATGAACCTGGAGATAGGTATGATAGGTACAGGTGGTGCTGGGGTCTCAGAGGTGTAAATTCGAAATAGGGTGTTGGCTCTCTTATTCCTTTCAGCAGGGATGTAAGAGATGGAGAAGTCAAACCTACTAAAAAAAAAAAAAAAGAGAGCCCATCTGGCTTGATGAGCGTTCAACCTTCTGGCTTTATGAAGATATTCCAGGTTCTTATGGTCGGTTAAGATCTGGATGGAGTGCCGTGCCCCTTCCAGCCAATGCTGCCACTCTTCCAAAGCGAGTTCGATGGACAGGAGTTCTCTATTGCCTACATCATAGTTTCTTTCTGCCGAAGTGAAATTCCGGGACATGAAGGCACAGGGGAGTAGAAGGCTAGTCTGAGGATTAGTCTGAGAAAGAACTGCACCGGCGACCATGTCAGACGCATCCACCTAAACGGTGAAGGTCTATTCAATTGCACTGTCAAAATGTCAAGATCAGTGCATAATTATGAAAACCACATCAAAAACGATAAAAGAGAGCAGATTAAACTTTTGATCTTAATTGAATTGTAGAGGGAAGGAAGCACAGTCTTTAGTCTAGAGATCCAAGGTCAAGAACCAGTTGCATAATAATGGACCAACCTTAAAATTAATCCAAGGAACGCGGAGAGATAATGTCTTGAAGGGTGTATGAAATTTGACAGTGCAAATTAATAGACAGATTGAACCACCTTTTAAAGAGGTGTAGCCTTGTGATGTCAGTGATGAGAAAAGGGTTGTATTTGTTACACTAACTTAGTATAAATTACTGGTCTTCTTCAAAAACCCTAAACTGGGTCTGAAGAAAGTGATCACGTAAACCTCCTTTTACCTTCATCATTCCTTTTTCTAGCTAAGGGTTGTTCACCTAGATGTACACCCTGTCTGCAGAGTCTCATTCTTTGATATATTCCCCAGCCGCAGGCAGGGATTCGGGACACTTTCTTAAAATGTTGTATTCGGCCAGCAGGGGGAGACCTCCCTGCGCTCCCGGGCTCAGTCCCAGCATCGCTGCCACTATGGTCAACATCCAACCGGATGTGATGCAGGAGAGTGCATACAGGGGACCCCTGGGCTCTGGCCCTTTGTTCTCTTGCATATTAAGAGAAGATCCGACATACACATCCTTTAATATAAAAGGCAACTTTTCACACTGACTCTTATACATTGTTCTCTTCATTCATATATATATATATACACACACACACAAACACTGTATATACACACACATATGCAGCATATACAGTATATCTACATATTTACATTCACTGTTCATGTTTTTTGGGAACAAGTTAAGTCTTGTCTCTTGCTTTTCCTAGTGTAGGCGTGGGTGACCTTGAGGGTAGTACAACTACCGGTTTCCGGGGACCCTGACCTGAGCAGCTTTGGCATCCCCTCTCATTTGTCTGGCAGTGGCCACTTCGAAGTGGTCTGTGGCATGCGCTGCGGAGGCGACGTGGCCCTTGGTTGTCCTCGGGCGCCTGTCGACGTCGGCCTGCACATCGCGTCGATGGACTTCGGTCTCAGGATCGGTCGTGGTGCGGCTGGCATTGGCTGTAGCATCAGCGGAGCAGTCTTCTGTGTCTGGTAGACGTCGATCTGGGTGTCGTGCCAGTGCCGTTGGATGCCGCCCTGAGCGGTCAGACTTCGACATGCCCTGTCAGAGTGGTGGTCATCGGGGCCCTGCCTGATGGTCGGCGCCGCTTGACGTTGGAGTCGGGCATCACATAGCGCCTGCGCGGAGAGTAGTCTTGCGCAGGCATCGGCCACGGTGAGATCACGATGGGGGAAATCTGTACTGCAGAGATAGGATCCTCATCTCAATTGGGCTCCTGGAGGATGGAAGGGATAAGCTTCTGCTCCAGAAGAGCTCTTTGTATCTAGACCCTCTCTGGCATATTGGTTTTGAGGTCATTTTCTTACAGGCCTCACATTCTTGAGGGTGGCGGACGTGTCTGCTACCCAAGCACTGGAGGCATAGTTTGTGCGGGTCCGTTACGAACATAGTTCACGAGCACTGGGTACAGTGCTTGAAACCCGGCTGCGGTGGCATGGCTGCCGGTGCGGGTCACGTGGCGTAGGGGCCGGACATACCTTGGTTATTCACAGTACCTGGGCCTCCGCTCCACGTTGGTGTTCGGTCGCGAGAGCGGCATCGCTCTCTATCTTCGTTTTTCTGATTTTATCTACTCTTTTCCTATTCTGGATGATGCGGATGGGCGAGGCCTTCCAAAAAGCTCCCAGATCCCTCACGGGAAGAAAAAGAACAAAGGGCTAGAGCCAGGGCGTCTCCTATATGCATTAGCCTGTGTCACATCCGGTTGGATGTCGACCAGAGGCAACAATGCCGGGACTGAACCTGGGAGTGCAGGGAGGGCTCCCCCCTGCTGGCCGAAGACAAACTTTTAAGAAAATCTCCTGGATCCCAGCCTGTGGCTGGGGAACATATAAAAGAATGACTCTGCAGACAAGGACATCAAGGTGAATAATCTGTTTAACATTTTATGACTATACATTTTGGCAGAACACTAGAGCGTAGCAAGATCTTTTATATACACTCTTGCATTTAAGGGTGGGGACCAACCCTTCTCCTTGCAAAGCCAGCCAAGGGTTCTGTTCTCCATTATTCTTTGTGAAAGGCAGATGTCAAAGCTCCCTGGTATCCAATTTATTCCTGTAGGCTCCAATTGCCAAAAGGTATGCCTTACAGGACTCAAAGAAGATACCTGGGGATGCCAGAAAAGACAAAAGGATATGACATTGTACACAGAGACATTCAATGGTTTCATCCTGGGCTTCTGGGTTGGACGTGACCCAAGATGGCCACCTTGTAAGGGAACTCTAGGCCAGCATCACTGAATCCGCCGCCATCCTCCAAATGTAGTGGAGTGCCACAGACTTTTATTGTGGGAGCAGCCAGGGGAAGAGATGGGCAGTAGGAGGACCAATATTTGAGCTGAACTGGTGCAAGGATGCCTGAGTATCGAGGGGTGATTCAGCGTCCCCCCTCTCCCAGTTTGCTGGAGTGAGTGTGGTGCGGAGCCCTGCAAGTGGTGATTATTAAGACAGTGGAGGGGAGCGCTGAAGTTGTGGAAGAACCTGGGCAGAGGGGGACCCCCATGTGTCTTCAGCTGGTGCTATGCCTAGACCTTTTGGTGGAGGGGCGCACATCATTGGTAAAGGGAGATGACACTCAGAGCATGCAGTCGGGGACACCTGCATACCATCAGAGGGTACCCCAGAGGAATGTGAAGACCCGGTGAGTGCCGACTTTGGGCCTGAGCTTCGTGTGTCATCCCCGGTCATGCAGCGGTGGAGGTGGGACTCTTGACGGCGGTGGGAACCCCACACGGTTTATGCTGGGGAGACCGCCTGTTCTGTTTTGGCTCCTCTCTCACCCTCCTACCACTCAGATTTGGGTCTTATGCACAATGCTTGCTGATCCATCATTGTGTGCGCTATGTTCAGGACAGTCAACGTGTGCGCTGGGGTTCCTGCATTCCATCATAAGATCTCATGGCTAATTGAGATGCTCTGGTGAATGACTATTTTGACCACTGATCGGGTGTATCCTGCCCCCCGGATGTTGGTGGGACATTCGACCATTGAACTGTTGCAGGGACCTTGTGCAGGATAGAACTCGGTTTGATATTTGAGGTCTGATATGGTGCTTTGAGCCTCCTCCCCTTGCCCTTTTGCTAATCACGTTCTTGGCAAGGAAAGGCCTGCAGGATATCGGTGGCCTGAATCTATGAGGGCATTGTAACAGCAGTGAGGACTGAGCGCTACCCCCCACCCCTCCAATATCGGTGGGTTCTTGTGCTCGAATGCGGTGGTCGGACCAGTGTTCATTTTGTGTCTTCGTTCTGCATATCCTTTTCTCATTTCTCTGTGTTTGGCTCTATGTTGGAGGTACTCCTGGCTGGCTGAAGCAATCATTGGGATAATACATTTGCTGGACAGTGCTATATTCTAATTGATTACACTTGCATTAGGAGGAGACCAACAACACATGGAACACATTCACCCCAATCAACACTAAAACACTACACTCCCTCACAGCAAAAACCAAACCACCAAACTTCCACCTTCCCATCTCAAGCAGCATCCAACTGCATCACCACGCTAGCCCCTCACTTGACAAACATAATCAACTTCTGCCTCACCCACGGACACATTCCCACACAACTCAAAACAGGCCAAATCTCCCCTCTAACTAAAGAAACCCACCCTGGACCCATCCCTCTCAGAAAATTACAGACCCATAACAGCACTACCCTACCTCCCCAGAGTCATGGAATGCTTGGTCACCACCCAACTCCCAAAACATGCAACAGCCAACAACCTCAACACCTACCAATCAGGTGTCCACCCCGCACAGAGCACCGAAACAGTCACACTACACATCCTCGATGACATCTACGGCATAGCCGACAAAGGAAACACAGCCTTCCTAGTCCTCATTTAACTCTCAGCAGCCTTCGACACCATAGACCACACCAGACTCATCGACATCCTAACACACAGAATGGACCTCTCAGGCAAAGTACTAGAGTGGTTCTCCTCCTTCCTCACAAACCACACCTACTTTGCATCTATGCCACCACACAGATCCACCCCCACACAAGTCTCCCACGGAGTGTCTTCCCTCTCCCCCTTACTCTTCAACCTCTATGTCGAGTCCCTAGCAGAAGCACTACTCCTCCACAACATCCACTTCCACCAATACGCAGACAATACCCAAATATATTTCAAAATAACAGCCCCTCAGAACTCCACACCCTCAAATCCTGCATGACCACTATCGCAGAACAGATGTCTAGCTACTTCCTCAAACTTAACCCGTCAAAGACAGACTACCTCCTCATCTGCCCGCCCAGACTCAAACCAGACCTCACCCCTTAGACCAAAGAACTCTCCACCATCTTCCCCAACATCTCACTATCCACACCTGTAAAATCCTTAAGCATCAACATTGGCCCACAACTCTCCTTCTCAAAATACATCTCAAACACTGTAAAAACATGTAACCTCCAACTCTACCTACTCCTCAAGATGACACACATCCACCCCCACAATTGCCACCCAAGCACTGGTTGTGACGTCTGCCAGGATAACACACACACACTCGCTCACCCACACCAAATATTTCAGATCTTTTCGTGAATACTTATATAGGCACCAGATGCCTGTTAAAAGGGTAGTTGTTTCCCTGCGAGAATGTATCGAGATCAGTTGCGCAGGCTGACTCTTAGGATGGAAGAACTCAGGATACGCGCTGGATAGCCAGGATATCAATTTCTCAGATTCGATAAATATCTTGCGAGGCCAGGATCTGTGAGTTGGTTCTCAGGACCGGGACCGGGACCCGACCCTATAAGTCGCAGAGTACCGCTGGAAGATCTTACGCAGATGAAGTCTTTGTCGCAGTCCGTGAGGTAGCACGTGTTCACTAACTTTCGCTCACAATACAATCCTGCCAGAGCGCCACCAGGTGGATACAGCGAGTCACTCAGCAGGAGATTGGAGGTTGATGATGAATCGGAACACAGCACACAAACCCCAACGCCAGCGATGAGATGGTCGAGCAACGGTAGCCGAAGAGAGCGAAGGCGGACAGATGGAGATGTCGACATGAGAGTCGCAACCCTTCGGTTGAACACCACTGAAGCAGGGCTTGATGTAGACAGTGACGGCAGTGTAGCTTTCGCCGAACATTGGCTGAATGAACCAGACAGTACCCAGTGCACTTGCTTGAGACAAGCAGTGAAGCAAGACTGGTTCGAAGTTTGGAGAGGTAGACGTTGGAGCAGCAGAACAGACTAAAGCAGATTGATGGGCAGTCCGTAGTCGAAGGCAAGCCGGGTCGAGTAACGTAGCCGAGAGGTAGGCAGGGACAGGTCTTGAAGCAGTCCGAGGTCGTCACCGGGCTGGCAGAAAACAGATCTAAAGGGCAGGGCAAGGCAAGGCAAATTCAAGAGAGCATGAAACAGGAGTTCAAGAACACGAGACGTCATCTGAATATCAAACAGGAATCAGAAGCTATGACGAAGCAACGTAAGGAGCGTCAGTTCTCCTTTTATGCAAAAAACCCAATTGGGTCAGGCTGTGAGAGGCGGGAAAGAGTGAGAACGAGACGAAGGGGTGTGATCCAACCCCCCCTATAACTTGGTAGGCAGACGGGGACCTCCCCCCAAAAGGAGTAGATCTCAATGGCCGCCGGGCATGTGCGTGAACAGGTGTCCGACGCCAGGAGCCCCACGAGGTGATCGCACTGCAGAAGGGTGAGCCCCCCTACCGATCCCGCACAAACCCCAACGTGATGAAAAAGGGAAAGGAACCTTTATAGATATAATGAAAGAACAGGAAGGATTAGTTACTTACCTTACGGTAACGGTTTTTCATCATAGGTAAACATGAAACTGCAGATACCTTCTTGATATCCCCCAACCACGGGTTGGGTGCCGGAAATTTTAAAAGCTACCACCAGAGGGCGCTCGA
>JAWWMD010000024.1:0-19045 GCA_035044885.1 Pseudobranchus striatus | reverse complement strand
GATCGAAGGCGAGTCATTGTCCCGATCGGCTGAAATCTACACTCCA
Organism: Pseudobranchus striatus; assembly: GCA_035044885.1. Lineage (NCBI taxonomy): Eukaryota > Metazoa > Chordata > Amphibia > Caudata > Sirenidae > Pseudobranchus > Pseudobranchus striatus. Next base: position 18,999 of record JAWWMD010000024.1, on the reverse strand, counting down.
TCCATAAACAAAAGGTAATCAGCCCCCCAAAGGGGCCACCCACACCCCTCCCTGGTGTTCCACTCCTACACCCCCTCGCGGGCTGTTCCATCTCTTACAGGATCTTGGACCAGCGCCACAAGAGTATTTGGGAGCACGAAATCAAAAAAAGGTAACACATCCGTTGTTATTTCAGTGGGGTGCCTTTCTTGCTTGTCACATTAGATCCACACCCGTTCACACGCGCCTGCCCACCTTATCACTATTGACATCCCTTTTTAGGCAGTGCTGCATTCCAGCGACAGGCGCCCTCCCACCTCTCATCCGAGCCTGGCAGAACGCAAGGGCTTGCGACCGGTCTTGGAGTGCGGCCCTGAGAAATGGCTATGCATCAGCATGACACGGCCACGCCAACACGCCCAGCGCCAGGCAAAGCTAATCAACCGTGGGGCCCCGCTATACCCTGCACACCGATACACTGGGACACCCCACTAAGCAAAACATTACATACTGGGGGTTCCCCAGTGCACCCCAACCCGGACACTAACACCAAGGCTCAGGCCTCGAACCCATACTGTAGCCAAGGCTACACGAGACCCTTAATAAAGGGCAGAGCTCACAAGGGACACAATTCAGCACTAATGCATAAAGGAGTACAGGGGACCCCACTACCAATAGCACCCCACAGGGCATCATTACCAGCCCCACCCGGTACAGCCACGAGGAGAGGGGGTACCCTCTCTCAAGTATGCCGCAATCCTGCTTCTGCATCACACCTATGTAACACTACCTGACAGGGGGGCAAAACCCTCACTAACTCCCTTCCCTGGCTACCCTGACCACTAGCTCCCAGTGACGATCCTGCAGAAGAATTACTGATCGTCACAACTACCTAGACTCTATTTCTGTATGCAAGTTGAAGTGGGGCACGTCATTACTGAAAATTAGCCCACACTGAACTGAACAAGGTACATTCAAGAAAGGTTTTGTTGTCTGCAGTGGATAAGTATTTAGATTGCGCTTGAAACTTCACCTTTGCCCTGATGACAAGAAGTTTGTTGTTAATGTTTAATTAATGTAACTGATATATGACCTAATGAGTGAACCTGGCACAACAAGATAACCAATCAAACAACCAAGATGCGTAAACCATCGACCTGTAGTGAATGATATTGTAACTGCCATTTTGATGTATGCATATCTCAAGCACTTAACCATGAAACTTGTTGTGTGTAATGCAATTTGTTTTGAAAAAGCACCTACACCTTTGTCTGACCCCACCCCAATACATGCAGATCCCAACGTGCTTACCAGAGTTTCAAACTTGGAAGCTGGCCAGAGGAGATTGTGAGGTGGGTGCTGTGAATATATGACAGAGCATTGGCTGATAATTCTGGAGTTACCATAAAGGCAACTTTATTGTACTCCATCAGCTGGTCCTCTCATGTTCCCATGGGAATCCACAGGATTAAATCCGGGAGGGTGAGACATTTTTTAGGTGTAGTGAGTATAGGCACATAATTAACAGCAAATTTCTTGAGGAACTGTAAAATAATCACACTAGGTATTGGACTTCTGACAGTGGCGGACTAAGTATGTCTTGCAATTCCATTCTGCACCTCACCAAGAGGCAGACTTGTTGAGCAAGGGGGCTGATAATTTTTTTTTTGTTTGTTTATAGGGGGTGGGGGGAGTGGGCTGATACATTTTCCTTTTGTTTATAGGGGGTGGGGGGGCGGGTTCTCATTGAAAACACCCCTGACCCACCCCCACCTCCGGGGTAAAAATAAAAAATAAAAAATATTTTTTTTTTGGGGGGGGGGAGTGGGTGAGTTGCACCCCCTCCCATGCTTGCACCCGGGGCGGTCCGCCCCCCCTTAGTCCACCAGTGACTTCTGATTTTGTGATTAAAGAAAGAGAAATTGTTCGTACAGAAGTAAATATAAGTAAATACAAGTGGGGTCAAGTGAGAACAGAGAGGTAGTGCCAACTCCTAATGAGCCAGTATCATGAAACCTCATAGGATTGGTCCATGCCTCAAAAAGCACACAACACCGATTGGCCTATTCAAACATGTATCAGTGTGGCATCAGGGAGGCCCCGTCTGTGCTCAGAGACCTTAAATCGTCCTTCCCACTCCTCCCTACCGTCACCCTTCTGCTACACCCTCTACTCCTCCTCCTTATCTGCTTAATTTCCAATTCACCTTGTGAATTCTGGCCTCCCTACTTAAGGGCCTGGTGTGCTCCAGTCCAGTGCACTCACATAGCATTCATTGGAACTGTGCTCCTGTCTTGTGCTTGCTTCATGATCCATACCCGGTCTGCCTTTCCCTCGATGTGCCTTCCTTCCTGTCTCCAATTCTGATGACCTCCCGGCTTGACCTCTGCTTTCACCTGGACTGCCTTGTCAATACTCCTTCTGAAACTGCTGTCCTTCTTATCACCTGGTTCAACGTCTCCCTCCACCTGGACTGTCTTCTGAATATTTTTTCTGATACTGCTGCCCTTCTGATCACCCTGCTCGAGCTTGATATTCTTCTGGACTTCTCTGGCGTGACGCTTGGTCACTGCGCTGCCCCCGCTACCAACCACACTGACCCCTGGCAGTCTGTGCAGCAAGAACTATCGGTAGTACAGCAGACCTCTCTGAAAACACCTACCTGTATTGGTCCATCTACCAGCAAAATCTGTAACACCTCAGTACAAATGGAACAAGTGGGGGTTTACCATTCGTTTTTGTAATGTGTACGATTGGATTCAACTAGTCCGTTCCTGTCTCTGTGGTCCCATCATCACATGTTAAGTGAGCACCTGACCATGGACTTACATAACATTGCAAAAATGTTCAGCACTCAAGTCACAGCCATCGCTCAGCACACGGACAGCATCCATCATCTAGACAGCAAACTGGACGGAATCACTAATCTGCTTCGTAGCCTACAAACTCTGGTTGCCAGCACTGCACCTGTTGTAACTCCTTCTACTGTAGCACTGTCCGTGTTTCCCGCAGTAATACCAAAGCTATCCGGCCTGATACATTTTTGGGTCAAGTGGAGGATTTGTGTGTATTCCTCAGTCGATGTTGTATGCATTTTAAATGTTGCCCACAAGTCTTCTCTTTAAGATTACTTTTCACTTGTTATGTGGTCCTGCACTTGAATTGGTATCACCTCTGTTGGAACGTAAGTCCCTGGTCATGCAGACCTTCTCAGCATTAGGACTAGCATTAAGAGCAGCTTTTGATTTGCCTGGCCATCAGGAGCACACAGGCCCACAGCTTATGGAACTATAGCAAGGGTCACACAGTCTTTTGCAATATACTATTGATTTCTACACTTTAGCAGCAGGAGGTCACCTGGACTCCCGAACCTTTGACTACATATTTTCACTATTGTCATGGAGAAATCCCATTGCACATTCCGCTATAGCGCTGAGAAGCCTCAAAACGCTATATCCCATTCTTTTTATGAGGGTTCCCCCTCTTTTAGTCACCACCGAAGTACTGACCACTGGATCACGGCCCTTGTGAGCCTCATCACTGGCCAGTACCTGGCTGCGCCACCTCGACCAGATACAGCTGTGTCAGTCTCGGAGGGCGAAGCCCCTTCGTTGTGCTGCAGAACCCCCTGAAAAGTGCCTAACCAAGCCTTGCGCTGCCCTGTAGCACTTGACCCATGTAACTCACTGGCTCACGCTGGACCCTGGGTTAATTGCATAGCTCCTCAACATACAATGCCATAGTACTTTGCAGCACTACACGCTGAAGGAGCACGAATCCTCCAGCTCCCCAAAAGGATCAGCCATACGTGGTTAGTGGCATGTGACCCAGCACTAATCATTTCGACTGTTAAGGTTCCACTAGAACCCCCCATGAACTAGGTCTATCTAATTCATGTTAAATTTGCGTGTCCCAGAGTCCGATCTAGAGCTGACAGCTTCCTCATCCTGCACTCTTGGGAAGAGCTGAAGCAGACATGGATACCCAGGGACACAGGCCCTTTCCTGTCTGTGCATTTGATCTATCCCCCCCCCAATGGTCCCTGTCAACAGGATTCCATGGGGTAGCCATTCCCAGAGGCCTGGTGGTGTTAAAGAGGGTTCAGGGTTACTTTCCCAGGTAAGTAATGCTGCCTCTCCCATGGTAGTGTGGGTGAGCGGCCAGCAAGGCTTCTCCAGGTAGGTACTACAGTGCTCTGATTGTAGGCTTAGGCACACAGAAACACACTCCTGTTACTGGTAACTCACTCCCCAAGCAACAAGTCAACATCTTTTAGGTTAAAGTTGGTAGGCCGGCTTTAATGCACACATCGTTACATGTAAGTAACCACACACTGTATACACAGTTGGCACTGGGAGGCAATTGTCCGTCCCAGGACCTTAGTCCTTAGATTAGATTTAGCCTTTAGGTAGTCCCGAAGATGTCCAGTGGGTCAAAGGTACCCTTGGCACCTTCAATGCGTTTGGCCAGAAGCTGTCAGAATCTGAAAAATCCAGGGGAGGAAGGCACACAGTGTTGCTCCAGCCACAGATTGGTTGATTCAGCCTCTATATCACAGAATCGCCTGGCTGCGCTAGCAACAGAGGGTCTGCCCTCTACTGTTGCTGCTAGCCTCCCTGACGTAAGGCTTAGGGATTCCCCAGCCACTCTCCTGATTGGCTGGAGGGGTCCCCAATGTAGTCTATGGGGACAGGTACTGGTCCCTTTAAGGCAGAATGACTGAACTGTGTGGTACCATGTATGTATGCATTTATATAGTGCCAAAACCCCAAAGGTTATCTTGGCTCTGTGTTGGCCTGAACAAGGAATCGGACCCTGGTCTCTCAGATGCAAGTCTGACGCCCTACCCACTGAACTATATCCAGGCCTGGGTACGGCCTAATGTCAGGCTCAGGATTTAAGCGGGGGCCATGCGCGGTTAGGTCATAAGTGGTGTGACCCAACCGGGCGGTGGTCGCACCTGAAGATAGTGGCGGTAACTGCATTCCGGTCTGGGCCCACAGAAGAGGGCAAAAAGATAGAAGACGTCCCCCGGGCTCAAGGTACGCTGACCCTTAAGTGGATGGCGGACCAAGTTAACAAGTCATTTCAGGTAGGGAATCTTCGTTGCATGTGACCACTCTAACGGCGCCTCTAGCATTTACTACACCCGTCCACTGCACTCAGGGGGGTCCCTTAATGTAGGTGGGGGGATTGTAAAGTCAATGCTGTGCTGTTACCGGAGGACAATTCCCGAGGGTTCAGAAGTCTGCTCTCAGGTACGTGAACACAGTGCTGCAACACTAACACTGAACTCTGTTAGCACACCACACACGTTCACTTGGCTCCCTGGGAAACACGCATGTCCTGTGTGTTGTTAGAAGCTTTCCGTGTCACTTACTGATCACTGTCTGTAATGTTAATTGATGTTGCACTGCGTTGTTGCGACTCGGGCAGTACAGCACTGCATCGTCGGGGCTGCGTCATCATAGCGCTGTAGTCCGTTTGACTCAGTAGACTTGGTACAGTGAGGTGTTGTTGCGTGGTCCCTCAGGACATTGACAGTGGCCCTCACACAGGTAGGGACTTAGGCCATATGCAGCTCGGGTTGTGTAGCCGTGTTGCCGGGTCATCCAGGCAGGGACACCACATAGAGAAGGTAAGTATTTCCCACGTTGAGGTTAGAGGGTCTTCTTAGTTTGGCAGGGATCTCCAGCGGGGGTCCAGTTCCACTAGTTCGGGGGTCATCGTTCTAGGGCCAGACACACACACACATGCATGCATGAGTTCAGATACTCATTGCTCCATCTCCTGATACACTTGGGGGTCCTGGGAGGCAGGTTATATGGAGGAATCAGGACACACACACACATGCACACGACCACAGGAGTTGGGGTTTCACCCAGGAAAGAGGTCTCCACGTCTTGTTCCTAGGCACCGCTAGCCACTCAAGTTCATGGTGACTGCGTTTGGCCCAATGGTGTCTTGATATGTCTCATGGGAATCCCACTTCAGGAAGGGCCCAATCATAGTGGTTACCCTGTAGGATCTTGTGACATGGGGGGGTGAGGTAAGTGGGCCACAGGGTTTCCCAGATTTCCTCAGTACATGCCCATGGGCTTCCCCATTTACACCCAGGTTAACAGGGGCAATTCACACCTCCCACCCGTAACACTCGTCCTTCCAGGCAGGCACACTTGAAAGGGTAAAGCCAGCCCCAGTGGCTCTTGGTTTCCCAGGTCGGCCGGGGATCACAGCAGGGGGTCAGGTCCTTCTGGCAGGGTCTGCGGCTTCAAAGGGTCTCTGAACAAAGGGGGCCATTTGGGATTGCAGATAGGAATCTAGGCAGAAAGTCTAGCATGGTAAAGCTCAGGGGATCTGGACAGATCCAGGGCTGCGCAATGCAGGGTGATATACAGGTCAGCCTCCCCAGTGAATTCTCCCTCATACATACTATTCATACATCCTCCACCCTCCTCATCACATACCTAGCACATCTTAAACTTGAGACATTTACTAACAATCTACCTTGGATTCTGCTGGGTGGGCTGTGCTGCTCCCTGCTCCATACAAATAAGGAATTCTCGGAAATCGACCCATATTATCAGTAAGGATCTGCTTCGGGTGTGCCACTTCCCTCACCACTCCCTCAGGGCTGTTACAAAACAACATGTCCCGAAACCATCTACTAACACAAGGCTATGCCAGGTACATCCACTTCTGAGCTAGTTCCCATCTAGATAAAAGCAAAGCCAACGCAACAAACCTATGAGTAAGCTTAGGCTATCCCTCAGTGTCACCAAGGAGACAAAGTGCCACACCTGGATTGAGTTCACTGTTAACGATCTCTGCTATTTTCGTGCAAGCCAGCCTCCAGAATTGCGCCAAGACCACAGGCTCCCATGCCATATGTAGAACCCCACCCCACCTTCACCCTGATGCACTTGGGGCATTTACTATCGGAAACAGCTGCAGACTTAGCTATTGTTGTGGGAGAGAGATAAGACTTTGTTAGAAATCTGTAGTGAATCAGGCCTATCCGAGGGAGAGAGAAACTCTACCTGTCAACTCACACACTCAATTCCATTTCCCATCATTCATGGTCTCCCCAAGACCTGTATCCTATTTGCCCTTAACCTTGACTAACCATGGGGGCTTGAGTGAAATACGTTTATGATAAATGCACAACACTCTGTTGCCAACACTGGTGAGGCCAATGAAGAAGGTAAGCAGGCGCGTCTCCTCAGGAGGCCTAGGAAAATCCACCCACACAGATGCAAACATACAGAAGATCTAAGTCTTCTACAGTGGTAGTCTAGGGCAGGATGCCGCTCCACTATCAGCTGCAACTCAGGGAATGTAATAAATTCCCCTTTTGGGCAGAGCTGCCAGTATACAACCAAACACTCTGTCACGCCATCTATGAAACAACTGCTCCAGTGTGTCGATGGGGAGGTTGGGATTGCCCCATATTCCCCATGTGTAATGTAAATGCACTCTGGCAACTCTGTTTCTGTAGCAGCCTTTTGCAACCATGAAGTGTGCAGTCCACCGGGTTTTCCAGGTACATGTCCCCCATTTTCAGTCCCATAGTCATTACACATATGTCTCACGGGGCTGCAACTATGCACTCTATCTGAAACTCAGGGTCGTGCTTGAGGCCATCCAGCCAATCCACCACATACTAAGTTTCTGCTGCCATATAGTATGCTTCAAAATCAGGGAGATTTAAACCACTCTGATCAAATAGCCTAGTGAGGGTGTCCTATCCTATTCTAGGATTCTTGTGAGCTCAGATAAAGGAGTTGATAGTGGCATGCACCTGTTTAAAGAACATTCGTGAGAGGTAGAGTGAAAGATTCTGAAAAATGCAAAGGTACTGCAGAAGAAGTACCATTTTCACCAGCAGCATCCTGCCCTATATAGACAGCAGGAGTCTATTATAGGCCTGAAGACTCATTTCCATGTGTTTTTCTGCTGCTACAACACTGCTCTGTTGTCACACTGCCACTCATACCTACCGGTGGCCGCGGCAGTATGGCACAGTCAGAGTCTTTGCTGTTTATTTATTTATTTGAAACTTTTCTAGAGCGCTGGCCCTAACCATAGGATCTCGGAGCACTTTACAGGTTTCAGCAATATAAACGGGGGAAAGGAAATACAGGTTTCTGATAGGACAGGATAGGTAGAGGGGGCAAGTGGAGTGCATAGGCATAGGTAAGCAGGTTATTAGTTGTTCTTTAGGTGGTCTTTGAGCAGTTTTCTGAAGGTGGGTAGGGAGGGAGCAGTGCGGATTTGTGTTGTGAGTTTGTTCCAGGTTCTGGGGCCCAGTGTGTGAAGGCTTGTTTTTATGTACGGGTCAGTTTGCACTGTGGGATTTGGAGTGTTAGCTGGCTGGCTTGTCTGGTGTTGTGGGTGTTTAGGTGTTTGAGTTTTTGGTGTAGGTAGGTCGGGGTTTTGTCGTGGATGGCCTTGTAGACTATGTTCATGTCTTTGAGGGTTATTCTGTTGAGGATGGTGAGCCATTTGAGGTGGTTTATGGCAGGTGTAATGTGGCTGTATTTTGGGAGCCTCATGATGAGCCTGGCTATGTATTCTGGATGGCTTGTAGTGGAGCTAGGGTGGAGGTTGGGAGAGGACCAGAGCTTGTGTGGCGATTTGGAAGTCTTTCTGGGGGGGGGGGGGGATGTGTGTCATTTTGGGGCGTAGGTGGAGTTGGAGGTTGCATGGTTTTACAGTGGTAGAGATGTGCTTTGAGAAGGAGAGTTGTGGGTCGATGGTGATGCCTGAGGATTTTACAGGTGTGGATAGGTAGATGTTGGGGGAGATGGTGGAGAGTTATTTGGTCCAAGGGGTGAGGTCTGGTTTGAGTCTGGGTGGGCAGATGAGGAGGTATTCTGTCTTTGACGGGTTGAGTTTGAGGAAGTAGCTGGACATCCATTCTGCGATAGTGCTCATGCAGGACTTGAGGGTGTGGAGTTCTGAGGGGGCTGTTATTTTGAAATGTATTTGGGTGTCGTCTCCGTATTGGTGGAAGTGGATGTTGTGAGGGAGTAGTGCTTCTGCAAGGGACTCGACATAGAGGTTGAAGTGTAGGGGTAGAGAGAGGAGCCTTGGAGGACTCCGTTGGAAACTTGAGTGGGGATGGATCTGTGTGGTGGCATAGATATGAAGTGGGTGCGGTTTATGAGGAAGGAGGAGAACCTCTCTAGTACTTTGCCTGAGAGGTTCATTTGGTGTGAAAGGATGTCGATGAGTCTGGTGTCGTCTATGGTGTTGAAGATTGCTGAAAGGTTGCGGAGGACTAGGAGAGCTGTGCTCCCTTTGTCAGTTATGCAGTGGATGTCGTCGAGGATGTGTAGTGTGTCTGTCTCTGTGCTGTGTGCGGGCGGAAACCATATTGGTAGGTGTTGAGGAGGTTGTTATCTGTTATGTGTTTTTGGAGTTGGGTGGTGATGAAGCGTTTCATGACTCTGGCGAGGTAGAGTAGCACTGTAATGGGTCTGTAGTTTTCTGGGATGGTTGGGTCCAGGGTGGGTTTCTTTAGTAGGGGGAGATCTGGCTTGTTTTGAGCTGTGTGGGAATGTGTCCGTGGGCGAGGCAGGAGTTGATTATGTTGGTCCAGTGGAGGGCTAGGGTGGTGATGCAGTTGAATGCTGCTTGCGGTGGGCAGGCATCATTTAGGAGGTTTGCTGGTTTGGTTTTTGCTGTGAGGGAGAGGAGTATTTTGGTGTTGATAGGGGTGAATGTGTTCGAAGTGTTCCTAGTCTTAGGGGTGAGTAGGGGTAGTTGATTGGAGGGTGGTAGGGCGGGTCTGATTTTGGTTATTTTGTCGTTGAAGAATGAGATGAGGGAGTTGCAGGTGGCGAGTGATGGGGGTTGGGGGTAGAGAGTGATTTGATTATTTGGAAGTGTTTTTGGATGCGGGTGCGTGCAGTTTGTAGTTTGTTTGAGTAATATGTGGCTTTTGCTGTGCGGATTTCCATTTTGTATGTGTTGCATTTTTTGAGGGTGGATTTAGCTGAGGGGGTTTCTGCCAAGCGCGTTCTAGCCGTCTTGCCTCTTGTTTTAGAGTGAGGAGGGTTTCGTTGAGCCAGGGTTGGTGTTTAGGGTTTTGTGGTTTGGGGGTTTTGAGCGGGGCAATGGTGTTGAGGGCTTGGGTGATTGTGTCGTAGGTGAGGAGTAATGTGGTTGGGTCGAGGTGTGGGGGTGGGGGGAGCTAGTAGAGGTGCTAGGGTGTAATTAGTGATGAGTTTGGTGCTTCTAGTGGGGGGACTTTGTGGGGGTAGGTGTGCAGGTGTTAGCTAGTGTTTCTGGCTGTGTGGGTGTGGAAGTCTATGAGTTGTGAGAGGTTGTAGGGTTCGAGTGGGGAGAGAAGTGAGGAGAGGATGGGGGAGTGGTTGGATGTTGTGCCTGGGTTGAAGTCTCCTAGGTAGATGTGGGAGCCTGGGCTGGCGTGGTTGTTAGTTGAGAAGTCTGCCCAGTCGCTGTGGAAGTTAGAGCTGTGTTTGGGGGGGGGGAACGATAGATGAGGTGGATGAGGGTGGGATTGGGCAGGGAGGGGGGAGAACAGTTGATGGTGATGGATTCAAATGTTGTGTAGGGTGGAGTGTAGTGGATGGGATGGAGTAGCAGTCTTTGTAAATGATTGCTACGCCTCACCTCTCTGTGGTGAATGAGGTAGTTTGGTGGGAGTAGGTCTGGGATGATGGGGGTGTGGTGTGGTTGGAGCCAGGTTTCAGTGAGAAGGAGGAAGTCTGGGTTGTGGGTGGAGATGACCGTGAATTTCTGTTGTGTGTGTGGGTGCGGAGTGGCAGTTCAGTAGGATGTATATGTAGGTGAAGAAGTGGCTTACGTTGTGCGAGTGGGCACATTTGATGTGTACGAGGATTGATGTGGTGGGGGCCATGGCCGACATCTGGTGAGACGGGCGGGTGTTGTGTGTATGTGTGTGGGGATTAGTTATTATATCAGCAATGCAGGTCCGAGATCATTGCTCAGTAAATGAGAAGCAAGCAATATGCGAGCAAATTTGTAGTGCACATACAGAGTTTGTTGATGGGCAACTCCGTTGATCGTATGAGGTCGCTGTAACCCAGGCCCGGTCCCAGTTAGATCTCTTGGCCTGTTGACAAGCCCGGTGCGTGTCACGCACAGAACACTGACCCACGGGTCAGCGCACCTGCAACACATAGGTTGCCATTGCCTCGGTTCCTCCTCCCTTTGTCCCTTCCCATGTTCCTCCTCTCCCAAGTTCTGATCCCTCCCCATTCCACCCTTACTCCTCCTCCTTCCTGCAATCCCTTGTGACCCTGCCTCGTTCCTCTATAAAAGATCTAGTGGCTCTTAAGGAAACCACACTTTAATAGCATTAGTACCACTGGTATCTTGCACTACTCCTGGAGCTCTGTTACCTGCCTGCCTTGATACTGCCTTGCTGTTACAACAGGTGTTGTCTTCTTGCCTGCTGCCCGACGTACTTCTGGATTCCTGAGCCGATGTCCTGCATTGACTTCTCCTGCCTTTGCCTGTGTCTTCTCTGTCTGTGCTGTGGTCTGCAACCTCCAAACTGGTGTAGGTGTAGGTGCCTAACCATCTACTAGCACCCATCTCTCCCTTCACCAGCCTTCTTCTGGTACGCTGAGGGTTTGTGCCACTTAAGAGAACCTTCACGCCCTGGGTCCAGCCTGTTCAATGTCTCTATGTCCAGTCGGCGCCACAACTTACGCAAGTGCCTGACTATGGACCCACGTGAGATTTCTAAAAATATGGCATCACAAGCTTGATTCAATCTCTAGCTTACTGCATGACCTTCAGACTATGGTTGCTCAACCCACTACCAGGAATACAGCTCTGCCTCCACCTCATGTCGAGGCTCCAGCAGTTCTACTTAAACATATGCTGATTGATAAGTTCACTGGAAAGACTCAAGATCTCAGAGCCTTCCTTAACTAGTGTCGGATGCACTTCTAATGAAACCCTCAAGTATTTTCTACGGACCGTGTTAAGATTACATTCATAGTTAAACTTCTTCGTGGACCTGCCCTGGCCTAGATTTCTCCCATGTTAGATAAAAAAATTGCCAGTATTACATTCTTTTGATGCTTTTGAATGAGTACTTTGAACCACGTTTTATCTCCCTGGTCACCAAGTGTAGCATCTGCGGCTCCTGGCCCACGTCACCTCCAATGCTGTGCTTTGCTTTGCCCCATACTAGTGTTTCTCCTGCTCCGACACCCCACACCGAAACCGACGATGAGTCTTTCCAGCTCCCTTTCCCACGGAGGTGCACTCTGCCCCTGTTATGATGGAGAGCGGTCGCTGCACGGCCCGCCGTTCGGAGCTCTGCTCGTGCATCTGAGAGACCAGAGTTCGATTCCCTATTTAGGCTAACATAGCGCCTGGATACCCTCACAGGTGATAAGTTGCGCTATATAAATCGCAGTACATTTACATTTACATTTACTCAAGTTGAGGCATCCCTGTCCCTGCCTGGGCGCTCCGTTCACCAGTTCCGCATCTGCTCCTCATGTCTTTGGGTCACCGGTCATTGCAGGCTTTCCGAGCAACCCCGCTACACTGGGGCGCCATCTTAACTTTCGTGTGGTTCCTCGCAGGCCACGCCCCTTCCCAGGGGTCTTATCCTTCCACCTCTGATTGCACCAATCCCAGCGCTTCCTCTGGTTCTGCTGTCTCTGTCTCCACCCCTGTGTCTCCTTCTGGCTCTCCTATTCATTCCTGCCTCTACAGGTGCTCCTCCTCTCCTGCCTACTGATTTCAGTGACTATTTAAGACCTTCCAGCCAGCTGTCAGATGTGCTCGCAACATGGTCATGTACGCAGTGCTTCTCCGCAGCCAGCCTATCTTGTGTCTCGTCACAGCATCTCCTGAGCCTGTCGCCTTCCTTTTTTACGACAGAAATCAACAGACGGTTCCTTCAAAAGCCCACTGCACGTTTACACATTTTCATTTCGGACCAACTTTTGAACGGAACATCAGGTTAGAATCATCAAGGGGTTCGCTTAATTATCAACTACATCACTCACTCTAAGACACTATTCTCATTATCCTTTCCTTCGATGACAGGAACACACTAGACGGTTCGATAGTACTCCGTTGCAAGAACATCAATTTGCATGAATTTACATCTCAAGAATCCCGGCCAGTCATAATTGAACAGATAAGAACATTGCGAGATCTGTTTGAAGACGGCGTACTGATCAAGAATCCCATTTCCTTATAAAAGGTAAAGGACTCTCCTATCATGAGAATAAACATTAGCCTGATCTGCCATACTACACCCCCTCACGAGTCCTCTCCCTTTGTTTTGGGCAACACAAAGGGTGAAGGAACACCAGTGGGGTCCCGATTCTGAGAGGTAAGACCCCTCCATTCATTTTATTTATATTATATCTTTTTATTTACTCTCTCCTTTTTCAGCGCCTGCCCCTCTTTTTGGAAGCGTTCTCCTGCCTAAGCAGTTTCTCATGTTCTTCTCCCACTCAATATGGACTCCACCTTGCCATCTGCACCTGTTGAACCCATGGAGATTGGCAAGGTTCAGAAACTTTCCATTGATAAAAACAAACAAGGAGATCTTCTGGGCTCTGTCTTTATTGTGGCGTGAGTGTTCATTTTGCAGCTGTATGCCCAGCTAAAATATGAAACGCCTCAGCCTAGGTATTCAGGAAGAAGTGTGCCTAGGTGACACACTCCTTCACAATTCCTGATCCCCGTTAAATTGTCTGGGATGGAAAGTCTTGTCAGACGGAGGCGTTTATATACTCCAGAGCAGTGGGCATTTTCACTGATAAAGACTTTGCTCAGTTTCAATCTATTCCTTTGGTAAAAAGAATTTCCCTTGTGTGTGTATCGTCTCTTCATAGTGATCTGATTGGCTCCGGACTTATTTCTATAAATACTGCACCTGTATCTTTGTTGGTCAAGGATTAGCATGAAGAATCTCTAAAGTTCAAGGTCATATCCTCCCGTCAGACTGTTTTAATATTGGGCGAGTGATTTCAACTGTGCAATCCTCAGGTTGATTGGCGAAAATTGCAAATCACCTGCTGGTCATCTGAGTGTAATCTTTACTGTGATGTTCCTTTTTGTGCTCATTTAAGATCCTGCACACTTGAACCTTCATCTTCTGCCTCGTCACTATTGTGACTTTGCTGATGTATTTTTTTTTTAATGCAGAGATTTTACCACGTCATCGGTTGTATGACCGCTTTATCTCCAAGAAAATCCTACCATGGAAGAATACATCAAGGAAAATCTCCAACTTGGCTTCATTAACCTATCTCTGGCTCCCCCTGGGGTGGGATTTTTCTTTGTTGAAAAGAAAGGGGGTGATATTCACCCTTGTATTGATTATCTTGGACTCAACAAAATAACTGTTAAGAACAGATACCTTTCTCTAATTTTGGACCCCTTTGATCGCTAGGGGGGGGGCAAACATTTTGGCAAAATTGGAACTCAGGGGTGCTTATAACTTGGTCCACATTAAGGAAGGGGATGAGTGGAAAACGACATTTAATACCAGACTGGAGTATTATGAGTATTTAATTATGCTGTTTGGCTTTTGCAACACTCCTGCTGCTGTTCAGTTTTTCATTAGCTATCTATTTCAGGACCTTTTGGGTATATTTTTGTGAAGTCTTGTTATGCCTCCGCCTCTATGGACATTATGCCAAGTTAGGGAAGTGCAACTCTGAGATTTCAGAAGTTGAGTTTTTAGGACACATTTCTGAGAATGTGAATTTCTATGGACCCTAAGAAGGGAAGGTTCAAGCCCTTGAAGAAGGGCCTCTGACCCAGTCTTTGAAACAGATGCAGCGGTTCACAAATTATTATAGGAAATGTATACACAATTATGCTCAATTCACAACTCCCATCACTAATCTAACCCACAACGACCCATGAAGAATTAGCTGCCAGAAGTTGTATCTGCCTTTCACACCCTCAAAAGACTTTTTATCTGCTCCTATACTGAGACATCCCAATGACCCCCCATCCTTTTTTCGTGGAGGAGGATGCCTCCGATGTCGCTACAGGAGACGTGCTCTCCCAGGAAGATATTACTATTGTCCTTCTCCCTTGCGACTTTTTATCTTGCAAATTCTCCACAGCTCAGTAAAACTATGATGTGGGGAACAGGGAGTTGTTAGCTATTAAGATCATGTTTGACGTATGGCAATATCTTCTTGAGGGTAGTTGATTTCCTATTACTGTTTTTTCTGACCATAAGAACTTAGAATGTTTAAAACAAGCTAAGCAGTTGAATGCGCGTCAGGCACGTTGGGCGTTATTTTTGAGTAGATTCAGCTACACTATTACTTACAAACCTGGTTAGAAGCATAAGAAGGGAGTTGCCTTATCCCAAATTATTTCTAAATATGATGATCCTGTACCTTGTGAACCTTTTATTCCCACTGAAAAAGTCATTGCATCACCTACAATTTTTCCCCACATTCTCTGTGCTCAGAAAAGACCTCCATCTGGTATGACCATTCCAGTTGATGCCTTATTTGTTCCATCTTCTTTCCAGACGGATGTCTTAACTTGGGCCCATGCTTCTTTTTGGTGGCATGGCATACAGAATGATGTTCATCTCTTTGTGTCCACATGTCCAGTTTGTGCTCCCAATATGCTTCCCTCCACAGCACCACCTGGTTTGCTCCAGCCTTTGCCTGTACCGTCCATGTCCTGGACACACATTGCAATTGATTTTGTTACTGAATTGCTGCCTCCTAAGTTCCATACCACCAGTCTCACAGTGGTAGACCGGTTTTCCAAGCAATGCCATTTTGTTCCTTTGAAGACACTTCCGAGCGCCCACAGGCTGGCTGATATACACCTCAAAGAGATGTTCCATTTCTATGGACTTCTGGTAGAGATAGTTTCCGATAGAGGACCCCAGTTCATAGCCAAGTTCTGGAAGGCCTTTTGTTCCCATCTAAACATTAAGGTATCATTAACATTGGCCTACCATCATCAGTCTAACGGTCAGTCGGGCAGAAGAGCCAACCAGATTCTTAAACAGTTTCTGTGAACATTTACGACCACCCAACAGGACAAATGAGTAGCTCTTCTCCAGTTTGCTCAGTTCTCATCCAATTTCTTGCTACAATCCTCTTTAGTTGTATCCCGGTTCTTTGTGGTATTTGGCTATCATCCTAGACAATTGCCTAGTGACACAGTTTCTTCAGAAAATCTGGCTGCTAATGAGAGGATGCAGTTCCTCATAGAAATTTGGTCTAAATTATGGTGTTCCTTGATGTAGGCTCAGGACAGTCAAAAATCATTGGCAGACAAACATTGCATGACGGGTACTTGTACTGCCCCGGTGATTTTGTATTTATTTTAAAGTTTTGTATAGCGCTGTATTACCCTTTCAGACCACTAAGCGCTTTACAGGTTTTGCAGAATTCTGTGAGAGAAAATTTATGGAGGTTGAAGGATAGAACTGAAGAGGGAAGTAAAACCCAGAAAGCCCCTTGAGGAGGTGGGGGAGATGAAGAGAGGAGGTGGCTTGTTGGATGCATCACTGAAAGGATGTGGTGCAGGTTCCAGCAGAGTGGTGCAGCGGCGTTCGATCTGGAGGGAGAGGTGGAGGCAGTTCCAGTATGCAGGCTGATGGTGTCCATAGGTTCTTGGGTGTGGCTGCGGTCTTATCTTGTTGGGGGGAAGAGGTGTCTTGACCAGCTTCCTGAATGTCAAGAGGCAGGGTCCAGCACTATGAACATTTGATTGCTGTGAGCCTTCATCTAAGCTGGGCCTGAGGTACATTGGGCCTTTTCCTGTAGAGTGCCAGGTTAATGAGGTCACAACACCCTTTCCCTTCCTTCTTCCCTGAAAATCCATCCCTCCTTCTATATCTCCCTCCTTAAACCTTTCCTTCCTGATCTTTTTTCCTAAAACGTTCCCTCCCTTTGCCTTGCGCTCCCTGATGGTCGTCAAGAACACCATATGTCCTCTATTGTGGATTATTTGGTTGGCTGGGCCGGGTTCGGCCCAGAGGTGTGGTCATGAGTTCCTGCTGTGGACATCCATACTCTGACTCTTCAGCTGAATTTGCATGCCTCTCATCCCTCTAAATCTGATCTTTCTTCATCCAGGGGGCGTACTGTGGCACTGCTGCTGCAGCGCAGCTCTGTTGCCACACCGCCACTCCTACTTAGGGCCAGATTCTTTAGCGCCTTACTCATGATTCTTTAGCCCTCCGCATCCGCGACCCCACTACGAGTCGAGCCAAAATGCTATGAGAATAGTGTGGAGTACAGCTTCCCTTACTCATGCAGAGGCCGCGCGGCACCCTCGTACGTAGCATTACTCATTCGGAGTCCGCATGAGTAACGTTACTCACGCTAAAGAATCTGGCCCTTAATGGTGGCCGCAGCAGCATGGCCCAGTCAGAGACTTTGTTGGGCTACCGAGGCAATCGTAAGTCGTCCTTGCAACCCCAACCTGGTCCCAGTCAGACCTCTCAGCCTGTTGATGAGCCTGATGTGAGTCATGCACCGAACGTTGACCCACAGGTCAGTGCACCTGCCACACACATAGGCTGCCATTGTTGGAGCATGTTTCTCACATTAGGTGGAGGTCCCACCTCTGTTCCTCCTCCTTTTGTCCCTTTTTCCATTCCTTCCCCCTGAGTTCTGATCCCTCCCTGTTCCACCCTCGTTCCTCCTCCTTCCCTCCCTATCTCTGCCTTCCCTTGTGACTCCATCTGGTTCCACTCTAAAAGATCCGGTGACTCTTTGGGAAACAACGATTGCATAGCGTTCATACTCCTAGTATTGTGCACTCCTCCTGGAGTTCTGTTTTCTGCCTGTCTTGTTACTGCCTTGCTGTTACAGCCAGTGATGTCTTCTCATCCTGCTGCCCAACGTTCCTCCGGATTCCTGAGCCAACGTCCTGCATTGACTTCTCATACCTGTGCCTGGGTCTTCTCTGGTTGTGCTGTGGTTTGCTACCTCCGAAATAATGTGGGTGTCTTTACCATCCACTAGCACCTGAACTCTCCATCCACCAGCCTTGTCCCATTACACTGACATTTTGTGCCATTTAAGAGAACCTTCACACCTTGGGTCCAGCCTGTTCAATGTCTCTATGTCCGGATGGCGCCACACCATGTTGCTGTACAGTCGACTTATATTCTCCACGAACAACACAACATTAACAGTCGGGACATTAATCCTCAGGTATCTTATGGAGTCTCTGGGGGTGGCAAAATGCTGGGACAGACAGCTGCTCTGCATGGCTAGTAGTCAATGGCAGAATGTCTGATTTGTTCCAGTTTATAATCAGGTCTGATTGCCTTCCGAGCTCTGAGATATTTCTCAGTATCTCAGGTAGACTGTAGACTGGGTCCACCAAATACCACAGTATGTCATACTTGTACAGCGAGACAAGGTTGGATGCCCCTCTAACAGTGATCCCATCACCCTCACCCCTCTCTCTCAGTCTCTGCGCTAGTGGCTCAATTACCATGACAAATGGGGACAATGGGCAGCCCTGCTGTGTTTCTCTCTAACAAGATTGGTGCCAACATTCAACTGACTGAAATACATGCCTGCGGGTTCCTGTAAAGGAGTTGAACGTATGCTTGAAACTTTTGGCCAAAGTGCAGGCATTTCAGCACTTCTTCCATATACACCCAAGAGACAGAAGCAAAGGCCTTGTTGACGTCAAGTGACACTACTACCACATTGGTCTGCGTGAATAAGAGAAGACATCTGGGAGGCAAGATGCATGGCCAAGATCTATGCCAAACATTTAGTTATCCCTGTTTATCATAGATAGTGGCCTATACTCACAAAAACTGCTCTCCAAGGAAAACCTCGCCACGATTGCAAGAGCAATCATTGGGGCTTGTCTTGACTATGGCAATTTCCTATACTGCGGGCTACCTAAATTGGAACTAACTAGACTCCAGCTGGTCCAAAATCAAGCGGCTAGAATCGTGTGGGGAGCAAAAAGGCGGGACCACATCACCCCAATTCTCAGAAGCCTGCACTGGCTCACGGTAGAACAGCG
>JAWWMD010000023.1:0-19534 GCA_035044885.1 Pseudobranchus striatus | reverse complement strand
AGGACTGCAGGGCTAACCCGCAGCACTGTGGCACCACAGTACCCGCCCCCCACCAGAACCCCCCCCCCCCCCCCCCCAGGAAGAGGAGGACCAGGCTTTGGAAAGACAGGCAACGTGGAATTTCCAAAGGCACAGGAGCATGGAGATCAGTATGTGTACCCAGGAATGCTCCTCCAGACCAAATTTAACCAAGTCTACAAGGTATTCTAAATGACCAGCTTATACATGAGAATCCAATGCAGCCCTCACTCTGTGCTCGCACCACATGTTAATGACAACAGTGTCGGGAGCAGGAGAGTCAGGAGAAAAAGGATCAACAAGATAGGGTTTAAAGAGAGAGATGGGAAAAGAGGGATGGATTTTGAGGAAGTGAGGGCAAGAATGTAGGTCACTTGGTTCATCTGGCATTCAAAAACAAAAAGGACCAATGAACCGCGGTCCAAGTCTGGTCTTAGGCTGCAACAGTCTGATATTTTTGGTGCTGAGCCACAAGTGATCGCCAGGGTGGAAAGCCGAACCTTTGGTGTGTTTATTTCTGCCGCAATCTTCTGTGAGGTCTGGGCCATCAGTAGACGTAGTTGCAAGGGACCCCAGAGGTCAATAAGGAACTGCATTTTCAAAGACAGCTGCCAGATTCTCAGAGGAAAAAGGATCTATAGTAACCTGGTGAGGACTGAGACCATACACAGCGAAAAATGGACTGGAGTCCACGGAAATGCCTTCTGTTGAAATAAAATGCCCCAGGCATTCAATCAGGTCTGAATATTGATGACAATACTGGCTTCCTACTACAACAAGAAATCCATATTTCCTTTGAATATTGGATTAATGCATAAACCAACAGAATGATAATATGGTATATGAAGAATTGAGGGCTGTATTAATCTAATCAATGACATTTTGTACAACTAATACACCAGTATTACTTCATGGGGAAGACAGTATGTTAACATTTCCACCATTCAAACCTTTGATATATGTCTGCCCTAAACCAATTAGCCATCTTATTCACTAATGTTCTTCATTGTAGGCATTGATGATTTTTTACATGGAATACACACGACAAACTTGAATAATTTATCTTCCAAAAGCCCTTGGCTTTTAAAAAAAAAACAATTTAAAAAAAATAAAAAATGTTTTGATGTATGCATCCCATATATATATATTCCCTCCACATGGCAGAAACGGTGGTAACGATAACCATTTAGCACAACTATATATTTCCTCATTATGCGCCCGATCAGCACTGAACAACCTCGATGCGAAGTATCATGGTATTCACACAACATTTACCAAGATGATGAATCTAACTCTGTCCTTTCGAAGAATACGAATGCAACCGGACCCACACATATGAGCAGCACGTCCAGTGTGATTCATGTCACTTAGATGGAAACAGTCCGTTCTGCTCTAATACTACATCGGTATGAAATTAGGTCCAGTAAGCTTAAGATATAGGTTCAGAACATCGGAATAATTGATTGCTTCCATAAAAAGAAGTATATTTCATTCCAGCATTTTTCTTCCAATTAATTTTACGGTTTTAAAATGGCTGCCACCTTTAGAAATGACAAAATACCTTCCCAAGATGGCAGGCGCAGTATGTTAAATTGGTCTAGTAGTTACTTGGAATCCTTGTCCTATCAGAGCACAGCGCGGGGGTCCCGATAGCAACCCACATGTAATTTATGAGAAGAAGGTATTTTAAGGGTTCAGCAGGAGGGCTTCGGTATCCATGATTAAGACCCTGAAGTGTCGAAACGTGTCTGTTCTACACAAACCAGAATTTTTTGCTGCAGCAAGTATTATTCACTCTTCCTTTGTGCTTCCTTATCCTATTTCTACACCGCACTTCACTGTCAACTCCTTGTTTGCTCTACAAGGTCAGTAAAAGGGGTGGATTCTATCATTTCTCCAGCAGGACATACCACCAGATTCCCTCCTTTGTCCCTCATCAACCTCGAAATTCTTGAGGAAGATCTGGTGAGTGGAGCCCCTGCCTGGGCCAGTCTCCCCCCACCACTGTTTTTGTCTCCTTAGAGCATACTTCTCACTCACAGCCCTTCGAAATACAAGCCATAGATAGCTGTTTACACATCTTCCCGTCCCTGCGCCTAGGACACATTTCTCCACTCTCTTCGTACCAGAAGAATAATTTCATCCACTGTCCCCCATACACACTTAAGATCACGCATGTGTTCTTGAGTAATCTAACAACTAGGTTCGACTGACGCTCCTCCGATCCAACATCAATTGACTTGTGAACGCCACTAACAACTTCCATCTGGAAGTTGTCAGCAGAAACCTGAGTTCTTCTCAAAGTCCCATAGCGCGCTTACGCTATGGCATCATGCCATGAGCACCCTGTCTAGTCATTATTCAAACTATCCGGCCGTTTTATGACAATTCTAGTAGCTTCTGGCTGGTACGAGGCCTCTTCTTATAACAGGAAGCAATCCCTTTTTTACAGTTCAACCATCCTCCTCATTTGTATCTCCTTTCTTTCAGTATACAGACGAAAGCTATCAAGATCGACTGATTCCTAGAACCATATACAAGTCTGCTTTGTCAACATTGCGATGCTCGCCAATGCACGGTATTTAGTAATAAACACCACTTCGGTGACCTGGATTATTTGGGACGAACCCTTCAACCTATAACTCTAACTTAAAAAGGTGTAAGTTAGACATCCAAATCACAAACAGTGTTTCCAATTGATCCGTTTTGTTTTCCCACCTCTCCAACATCTCACCTTTCTTCTTTCCTCTTTTTGTGCTCCCTTGTTAGATTTACAACTCTCCCTCTCACGACACCTAGTGGAACAAAGAAACCCTTGGTAACCTATCATTTTCCTGCGAACCATCCATTACACATGTAAGCTGACCGCTTTTCCATCCTCAATCGAAAACCTTATTTGAGGAATACACCTATAAATCTTTATCCTTTTTCCTTCTCATTTACCAGACTAGAAGATATATCATCTTCATCAGATAGACTGAGTACGAGATATATTCATACAAACTCTATTCTTCCATGTGGAATACTACAACCCAAAGAAAGAAACTGATTAAAAGATAGGAATACCATCCCCCCAAAAAAGGTACTAAAGGGCCACAAGATCCACCCTTTGCTCTCATTTTTCTTTTACTATATACTGCACTTAACATTCATCTCACAACCCTCCTTCTCTCTTTTTGTGTGTGTTTCATATGCCAAGCATCAATGGACACAAAGCAAAAGGAGACGCATTCTATCCAACACAAGTGTGTTAAACCTTGGTGGCCAACAAAGAGGCAAGTCCCCTCTGGTGGCACCTCCAGAACCATTTCAGCATCTGTACTTTTTCCTCCATTCAAAACTGGTCTGATCAAATGTACATATTTCTAGCTTTGTATAAAGTTCATTGAGTCTAAGACGAGACAAAACTTTGTTTACATAAGAATGGTGTGATTCCAAAGATGAAGAAAAAAAATATGTTCTTGAGATATACGAAGAGGTAAACAACTAACAGGGCCCGATAAAACAACCTTTATGAAGGTCTGAAATAATGCGGAGGCATTATAGAGACCAAAGGGCATCACAAGGTACTCAACGTCCAAGATGAACGTTGAATGTCATCTTCCATTCATCACCCTCATGAATCCAAACAAGACTGCAAGCTCCTCTTAAATCCAGTTTGAAGATCCGGGCCATGTACATGATCAAACAGTTTGGAGATCAAGGAGAGCACATAACTTTTTTTTCTTTAATGGTAATGAGTTTTAGGGTGTAGTCATCTATACATGACCTTAAGTTCCCTCCTTTCTTCTCAACAAAGAAGAAGAACCCCACGACGGCAGGAGAAGATGAGGGTCAGATGAAGCCTTTATTGGATTGTCCTGAATATATTCTCCCATGACCTTATTTTCCTGTAAGGATAATGGATATACTCAACCTCAGGGTGGCGAGGCACCAGGTGTGACTTCAACAGAGCAGTCATATAGTCAATGGTGGGGGGGGGGGTAATATCTCAACATTCTTCTTAAGAAAAATGTCAGCAAAATCATGATCTATTTTAGGCAATAAGTTCTAAATTCAAACTAGAAAGATCTTAAGAAAATGATTGAGTGTTCTGGTAGGAAGCACATTTGGTAGACCAAGAAAGTATTTTTCCATTCAATGGTGGGACTGTAATTCTGGAGCTCCAAGACAACAACTGCTTGTGGGGAAGCAATAACCTCAAATTCCACCTTTTCTTTATGATTATCATTTGTTACTACACAAATGGCAATGGTCTGCTGGGAGTTTACACCGGAGCCAATAGGTTTTCCATAGAGGGCAGTCACCGTAACACGAGGCACTATTCTCTTCACCAGAGGAATCTATTGGGCGGATGCAAATTCTACATCCATGAAAATTCCTGTGGCACCAGAGTCAATTAAGGAGTTACTGGTACAGGAAACACTGACCCAATCCAGTTTAATGGGAATGAAAAACTTCTAAGGAGATTTGGACAATATGTGTCTAAGCACTGTTTTTTTCTGCCTTTGAAGGGCAGTCTATAGCAAAATGTCCAGGATTACCTCAACATAGACAGAGACCTGATGTACGTATTCTAGACTTTCCTTTAGGAGATAGCTTGGTAATGCATCTCATTTCAATAGGATCACAAGGAACTACGATAGCAGGACTGGAACTGTCTCTAAGTGTCTATTCGAGATGCCTCTTTCTTGTGTCTGCTTTCATGTATATAAAAGTCGAGTTGCACAGTTAAGTTGAGTAAAACTCAACTCATTCTGAGGTGTTTTACTCTACTCAAATTTTAAGGGAGAGGGTATTTTTCTCATATTTTTAACCCACCCTAATGGTATAATGGTATAGTTAAGTTCATCAGTTTATCCAGGGATGGAGGACTAGGGAGCAAAGAGAACCGATCCTTTAATCTGTCATTAAGTCCTCGACAATAAGCAATCATGAGAGGTTCAGGAGTCCTTTAACTTCTATGGCCAAGGTATGAATTTAAGCAACGAGTGCGTGCCTTGCTGTAAGTCCATTAGGCAATTGCCAGCTTGTTCAGGATGCCTAGGAACACATTTCTTTAGGCGATTTCAAGAGCTTCAAAGGTCTGAACCACAGGAGAGTTGTTTTCTAGAAGTTTAGTTACCCAAGCCCACTGACCACGATGAGGTATTAAGTGGGTTCCTGCCCAATGTGGGCCCCTGTAGTTGCACCCCCCCCACAGTCATCCGTGCTGGCAGCATCTGTACTTAGTGTTTAGAGTGCACTGGAGGTAGCTGTTCCCTGGCTTTCTATCCTCATGCCCCCCCCACACATCACCCGACTGATAGCTCTGAATTCCCTAGCAGTCCTCTGAGCTATGCCTTACCTATCAGGAGGGCGTTGGCTTCCTTTTATCTAGCTACCTCACCACTTTGCTCTATACCCTCTTTTGTCAAATACTGTTGCAAAGCACTCTGAGGTTTGTAAGGTTGAACAGCACTATATAATTATTTCAAAATAAATAAATAGTGCCTTACTCCATATCTCACCCTCTAGAGGAGGAGCTAGTACATGTACACACTTCACTCAGCTCACACACCTGGCGCTCTGTATTTTGAATGAAGCACAGTCACCTCCCACATTCACACCTTTAACTACCTAGAAAGACAATTTGCAGATGCCTGCAGGCTACATTCTGGCCTAGAAGCCGTCTTCTCCAAGTCTTTTGAACTACAGTGGAGTGATCTGCCTATCTTCAGCCAATATCTGCCCTACCCCTCAGTTGTATAAACCTGAACCCTCTTTGTTTACTCTGCTCTATCTTGCCACCTCCCACCCCTACAGCACCAAGGCCTCGCAGTAGCCTGTAGACTGGATTGTCCTCAGAAGGGAAGAGCTATGGCTCCAGAAATCCAGTAAGGGATACATGTTTGTATATAGGGTTGTGTTTAGAGGGAAGCATAGGGAACTGTAGATTTCTTAATTGTGGTTGGGACGCTTCATTAAAAATACCATACATACATTTCTTCTGAGTCATAGTTTGGGGGGTAAACCTACTGTTTAACTGTGTATTGATAGAGTCCTTGTCAGAGGTTTTGCTATGTGCTAACCTTGTATTGGTCTCTTTTTACAACTACTCACGTAACTGTTTTCTCCCTAACCAACCTTTACTATAAAGTGCTTAGCAACCAGAGAGCTCAATAAGCGATTTATAAAAATGCTTGCTAAATAAATAAATAGATAGATAGAGAGCTGAACCTCGCAGGAGAAACAAGAAAACTTACCTTGATGGGATCACATGCAAAGGCTTCTTGGCAGTATTGAACATGCATCCGTTATGGATTTAAAAAAGGCACGCAGATCCTCACATTTACCCATGAACTTATTGGGGAGTGGTAACTTAGGTATCACCATAACTGGTGAAGCTGTAGCAGGTATTGGAGCCATAGCAGACACAGGTACTGGAGCAGGAGCATCTATAGCAAAAAAACTTACTGAACAGCCCAAATATAGATATCAGCAAACTCTAAGCGACTACCCTTCTTAAATAACCCAAAACCAAGGTTATCTAGCAGAATAAATTACACAAAAGGATGTCAGAAGGGGCGCTAACCTTAACCAATAAATCCACAAACTAAATCAGCATAAAAAAAGTTATATTTTAACATACATAACAAAACACACAATTGTATAATCTTCGGCCGAAGATATATCAGTATATATATACATAAAAAATGCGATCCACATACAGCTTCAAGATTCAAAGTGGATATAAATGATTAAAACATGAATGAAAATATCACATTTCAGATTACACAATAATCGAAAACCATAAAGCTTACAATTTATACAAAAAAATAATATCGTAAACACACCAACAACAAACAACGAAAAAAGAGAAAATCAAAAAAACCAATAAAATGAAAAATAATTAAACTAAAAGAACAAACCACATAGAAATAGGAAAAAACGAATATTTTTGTAAAAAAAGATAACAAAGAATAAAGAAAAAAATGTTTTTAAAAAAAATTAATAGCAATCCTGAATACTATTTGATGCATAAAGAAACAAACAATCAGAAATGTAAGATTCTATTAAACAAATAAAATTAGGGAAAAAGCTCGTTCTGTCCACTATCCCCCTGAGAACAGTCAGGTCCGGCCAAGGGTCTGGGCCAGAAAGCAAAAAATCTGAAAGGCTGCGGAGATCTAGAAATAACCCCTGTACGCAGAGTCAAAACTTAGAAACAACTAGCCGCCTTCAATAGGGTGAGAGAGAGATCTCCACCAACTCTCCCATATATGAACACACGCGAAGATCAGAAGATCAAACCTTAAAACTCGATCTTTTGAAGTACAGTGGGGCAGGAATCTTCGAACTAGAGGCCCCTTGTGTGGGGATGTGGAATAACAACTGGACTGAGCGAGTCCCAAACTTCCAGTTCAATGTCTCACATAATCCACCAACAAGAAAAGCCCAAACCTAAAAAGGGTGATCTGTCGCGTATCAAACAGACAAATCAACCAAACAACAGCCAGGGTAGCGTGATAAGCCCAGATGCATCCGTTGTCATGCGACGTCTGGGCGCTTGCCAAAGGTGGTTCCGTAACAGTTCTGGTTGCTGCAACAAGTTCTGGGGGGAAGCAGCCCGACTGTGAGCCTAAGGAGAGGAATAAGGGAGTCAATCACCCTAAACGCAGACTCTCCCCCTAGGAGTACAGGGCAGGAAAAGTCCCCAGACTGCTCCGCCACCTAAGAGTGCAGAGTCTCACCCATAGTGAGAACGCCAACAACACACGTTCTTAACACTATCTTCTCAGGAGTTTCGGTCGACAAACAGGACAATGTGGACCACAGGTGCAGATCCACCACCGCAGAGACCTGGGGGGTGAGGGTGTCCTAAGCGCGACGCCCGGGATTCCGCACTGGCCAACCTCTCCCACCGATGTCTCCCGGTACAAACAAAAGAGACACACTCCTGAGAAGATCGTGTTGTCGTAGCCAAGGAGAAGACTAGAGCAGAGTCAGGAAGCAAGCTGTGGTCAATCACAAAAAGGTCCAGATTAACAGCCAAGGCCCAAAAAAACAGGAATTAGATACCAGGTATGCAGACTCAATGTGAACAAGCCTAGTGGAGCCCGAAATACTCTCTCTCCACCAAGTGATCAGAAAAGCCCAGAAACAGGTGTGGCGCAAGAAATCAAAGAAATGAAAGAAAGACCCAACAACCTAGTCAGCATCAGAACCAGCAGAGAAAGGAAACAGCATAAAAAGTTACTCCTGTAAGCGGGGCCCATTTCTGCAATTGTGTGCAGTGCATCTGTAGTGGTGCGTGGTTCCCTGGTCACGGCAACAGGTATAGTAGGCTGAGTGGCCCTGTGCAGCACGGGGTGATTACCAGGCATTGTGGGCGGAGTATCATTGTGCTGTGTGGAGTGACTGCATAGAGTTACAGTGCAGGCATTTGGTAGAGGAGTGGCGCGTGCTATGATATTGTGTTTGGCGCAGGCCCCATTGTCAGTTATTGAGACATTAGAGTTGTGTTGCGACTGCAGTGCCCTAGTACAGCAGTTTGTGGTCACAATGGGAGATCAAACTGAAACTGGCACCAGGGAACAATTAAGTCTAGAAGCAGGTCAGGGTCAAACAAGAGAATTAAGGTGATCAACAGCAAACGGAAATCCAGCGCAGGTCCAATAAAAGCCAGGGTCACAGAAATTAAAGCAAGAGCAGAGTGCATGGCATAGTCTGGAATATTATGCTGACACAACCCAATTGCGTCTCCCCATGTCCTTAAGTAGTGAGGCCAGGTGATTCAGCGAAGGTGTGAAGGCAAGGAGTGGAGAGAGAAGCAGAGCCAACAGGTAGGGAAGAAGAAAGTCTACCTAAGTTGTCAGAGTGCAGACGGGGCCTTCCCCTAGGGAGAGGTAGCCAAACCTGCTGTGGCAACGAACCAAGGCTAGCACCAACTTCAGCGACATCAGAGTGAGAGTGCTTGCCAATCAGTAGATCACTAGAGCCAGGTACAACAGTGGAGATGCAACTGGGTGCAGGTCGGGAGTGTTCAGTCATGCAGGTTGCATGACTGGGTGCATACTGGTTAAATGTTCCACACTGCAGCCCAAATGCTTACTAAAAAAAGACTGCCCACTGGCCCCTCCTTATCCCTCAGTCAAAAATGTTAACTAAATGTATATCGCAATCGGTTATTGTATTCAAAACCTGGTTTCATCCTCATTCACAACTTTTCACTTCTTGACTGTTCTCAAAACGTTGCTTTGTTCTTTCTAGGGAAGATGGACTTTGTTCTGATCCTCACCATCTGAAAAAGTTCCATTACCATTCTTTCACATACAACACCATCTCTCGCGTAGGACCCTCACAGATGGTAACAAGCGCTGGAAGCACAACTGCTCCAAAGCGGATTTCAAAGTCTCCTAACAAGCGCAGAAAGTTGTGAAGACCCTAACCCTGAACCCACCTCATGGGTCTGCATTTGAGAAGTTGCCCTTGGGACATTTTGCTTCCTCACATAAGCAGGCAGCCATATTGGAGTCAGGCACTTCAGACGGGGCCATGTCCTAACGACAGGACAACAGCATAGAGGATTGATGCTGCTTCCATAAAAAGGATGTCTTTTTTCCCCTTTACTGTGTAATTAATTCAGGGGATGAACTGTACAATACTATGATTAACTTTTAAAGAAGCAGTCAGTACATGGTACAGGATAGTAAGCTTCATAATGACCTCGATGTTCCACACATTCCTCACTGAATAGAATGTGCAAATCCCTAAATTCATACAATATATCAGATTAACAGAGTCAGGATGATGCGCACAGCCCAGTGTAATATTGCGCGCACACAAGCTTCCAAGGATCAGGAAATGATGAAATACCTGGAACTTCATGGTCGCTCAGCCGAATGCCTTTGGGAAAGTTTTGGATCATGCTCTGGCCCTTACAAATGTGATATGACTGCTAACAACAATTTCTAGACTTAACACAGACCTTCTAAAGTTAATGGGACTGCTTATCCTCATCATCTGGAAAAACCTGGCACTCTCATGATATTAGTCCTTAATAAGTCCAGCACTGGAGCCAAGATAGAAGAGTAATCTAGAAATGAATTTAAGATGGACCGTCGAACAAGCTCACCTTCTCCACAACATCCAGCTATAGGCCACCAGCAACCTGTGACTTCACCAAGAGAAACAAATTCCTTATTAAGGCAAGCCCTACACAATCTAATGTAAACTGATACGATATCCTTTAACTATCATCATCTACAAGTCAGGGGGTCCCTCAGTTCCCCAAATTCATTCATAGGGTCCTCAAACTCTGTTTAGAATGTTCCTCAAAACAATAGGAAAAACACACCACCATGTTCAGCGCCAGGAATGAGGGAAATAGGAGAGGATAAGGATGAACTTAAAGATCTCACAGCAGCCTTCCACACCAATGTGTGAGATCGGGTTACAGACCTCAGAACTTCATGGAAGACACTGTAAGGGAGAATTTCCATCACACATAGCTCCTAGTGCCTAGGTGGACATTTCTTTGCACCACTGAGCAATATCCCTGGGGTTTTTGTGTTGTGCCTTTGTCTTTGCCTGCCCATTTCCACTAAAACCAGGTGCTAACCCTGTTTTGCCAAGTTAAAACCTCCTCTGCACTTGTACCTCAGCATATGGATGACCTGCTGGTATCATACTGCATTGGCACCTTTGCCTGAGAGACAGTCACTTTGGAATTGTGCATGTGCCATGCCTGCTCTCTGAGCCAGGCTGGCACCGCTCTGAGATGTGTCCACCTGGGCTTGCATGAAGCCTGCTGGCACTGCCTGCCTAAGCACACACTCTCGGTCCCCGTCTCCCTCACATGGCCTCTCTGCTGAGAGTGTCCCCCTTGGGCCAGCTCATCAGCCCCTTTCCTAGGACAGCTTACCATCCTATATGTGCTCTGACAGTGTCCCTCTGGGCATGCATGAATCCTCTCTGGCCAGTCTTATAATCAGTGGATTCTCTAATGAGAATGGCATAAGTGCTATGAAGTGGCCTCTGTGCTACAGTGTGGCAACCCAGTACTCAGCCCTTAATGTGGTTAAGCCCTCTAGTGGCTCTGCCACGTACTGTCCTATGATGTGCTCTCTCCCCTGCTTTGTGCAGAGACAGCACCCCTGGCTCAGGTTAAGCTGGTCAATGTGACTCCCTCTGGTGACCTTCTGCCAGAACCATTCTCTGTGTCTGTGGCACACATTCCCTTATGGTGGCTGAATCGGGACCCTTCTGTGCCCTGCCACCTCATCTGCGACCCCTGTTCTGACTCCTGCCCTTGGGCACAGCCAGTCCAGATCCCTAGTTACCTCTCTAGAGTGATGTGACCTGCCGGTACACCTCTGTGTGGCACCTGGAGCCTGTGCCAGGCACCCCTGTGACTGCACCAGGCTTCCGCTGACCCTCTCAGGTCACCCGCACCCCCTGAACATGTGTTGTATGGGTCCTGCATGATGGTCTGCACGTGCCCCACCTGGGTTAACAGACTCTCCCCCTTGCAGGGACAGTCATCTGTGCTGCAGAGACTCCTCTTTCTAGGCCTCCCAGCAACCCTTCATTCCAAGTAAAGATACTGAGCACAGCTTTGTTTTGTGTGCCAAGCATTTGCTGTAGTAGATCTGCCTAGACCCTGCTCCCCTGAGCAGGGTCCATCCCCCTGAACCAGTTTGCTTTGTCTAAAGGATAGCTTAGTTCCTATTTGGTGGCAGTTACAAAATGCATCATACTTAGCATAGTGACGCAGCCTGAATATGTGGCACCTTTGTGACCCCTATTTTCCCCTCCAGCAACCTACACGTGGGCACACCTGCACCCATGTACTTCATATTATCATAGGGCAGAGTAGCCTTTGTTAAAGCCTCCTCCAATTTAGGACAGCCATGTGGTTTCCAGGCCTGGCAACCATTACAGAAGGTATCAATCAGTCAGTCAATCAATAAGTATTTATCTAGCACGGATTGTCACCCACGAGGGTATCCAGGTGCTTGCTGTTGGTCTTAGTTGGAAAAAAGCAAGGTCTTGAGCTCCTTTCTGAAGACGGTGAGAGTGGGTGCGGTGCAGATGTGGAGGGGAAGGGTGTCCAGGCTTTTGCAGCAAGATGAAAGGATTGTCCTCTGGTGCAGCTGTGGCATAGGAGTGAGGTCTCTGCGAGGACGAGGTGTGTGGATCCGATGTTTCTGGGCCATTGGTGGAAACGAAGGCGGTGGTTCATGTAGGCGGGTCCTTGGTTGTGGAGAGCTCTGTAGGTGTGTGTTAGGAGCTTGAAGTGGCATCTTTTCTGGTCTGGAAGCCAGTAGTTGTTCTTAAAATGCAGGGTGATGTGTGTTCTTTTTGATAGGTTGAGGATCACTCTAGCTGCTGAGTTTTGGATGGATTAAAGTCTTTGCATGAGGTTGGCTGTGGTACCTGCATAGAGTGCGTTGCCGTAGTCGAGGCGGCTGGTGATGAGGGAATGCAAGACCATCTTCCTGGTGCTGATGGGTAGACACTTGAAAATTCTGCGGAGCATACAGAGCGTGTGAAAGCAGGCTGAGGCAACATCGTTAACTTGGCGTTTCATGGATAACGCTCTCTGTCCAGGAGGATGCCAAGGTTTCGAGTGTGGTCTTTCGGTACAGGGGTGGGACCGAGTTCTGAGGACCACCAGAAGCTAGCTGTTCCAGAGGGTGGTGTGTTTGCCGAAGATGAGGACCTCCACCTTGTCGGTGTTGAGCTTGAGAAAATTCTTCTTCATCCAGGTTGAGTCGTTTTTCATGCAGTTGTGGAACTTTGTCTTAGTTGTGTTGGGGGTCGGCTGAGAGAGATAGGATGAGCTGGGTGTCACCGGTGTAAGAGACAATGTTGATGTCATGTGATCTGAAGATGTCTGCGAGCGTGGACATGTAGATGTTGTCGAGTGTTGGGCTAAGGGATGAGCCTTTGGGTACGCTGCATATGTTGTGCTTGGCTTGCAATGTGAAAGGGGGGAGTCGGACCTTCTGGGTGCATCCCGAGAGGAAGGATGCCATCCATCTGAGTGTGTCATCTGCAATGCCGATCTGGTGTAATCGTTGGATGAGCATGTGGTGTGAGACGGTGTGAAAGGCTGCGGAGAGGTCTAGAGGTATCAGGGTGTCTGGCTGTCCTCTGTCGAGAAGGATGCGGATGTCGTCCGTTGCGGCAATGAGGGCTGTCTCGATGCTGTGGTTTGCTCTAAGCTGGACTGTGAGGCGTCCAGTAGGTTGTCTCCAGGTGTTTGGTGAATTGGAAGTTGATGTTCTTCTCCATGACTTTGGCGGGGAACGGGAGTAGTGAGATGGGCCGGAAGTTCTGCAGTTCTCTGGGGTCTGCCACAGGTTTTTTGAGGAGAGGTCTGACCTTGGTATGCTTCCATGCATCAGGGAATGTGGTCGTGGCGATCGAGGTGTTGAGGATGGCAGTGAGATGGTGTTTGAGTTTGTTTCCCTCCTCCCCCCCCCCCGAGGATGAAAAGTCAGTGGGGGCAAGGGTCAGTGGGTGTTCCCGGGTGGATGGTGTTCATCAGAGTGGTAGTGTTCGGTGTGGTGATCGAGTGATCAGCAGTGGAGGGTGGTAGGTGACTGAGGCGGTCTGAAGGTTGGAGGTCAAAGTAATGATAGATGGTGGCTATCTTGTGGAAGTGATCGGTGAGTGCGTTGCAGAGTTCTTGTGATGCGGAGATTGCGTTTTCAGTGGCTGAGGGGCAGGTGAAGTTTCTGACAATGGTTAACAGTTTCTTGGCTTGGTTGGTGCTTAAGTCAATTTGGTGGGTTAGGCCTTTTTTTGCCATTTTGATCTGTCGGTGGTAGTCGTTGAGGGCTATTTTGAAGGTGGCTCTTGTCTGTGGGGTTTCTGCTGGTGCGCGATCTTCTTTCGAGTGGTTTTC
Source organism: Pseudobranchus striatus (assembly GCA_035044885.1). Taxonomy (NCBI): domain Eukaryota; kingdom Metazoa; phylum Chordata; class Amphibia; order Caudata; family Sirenidae; genus Pseudobranchus; species Pseudobranchus striatus. The sequence continues at coordinate 5,619 of JAWWMD010000023.1, read as the reverse complement.
ATTCGTGCTTGGACATGCGGAGTTCCGGGGTGTACCATCTGGCTGGTTTGCAGGGTCAGCATCCTTTGGCTGGTCTGGTGGGGGCGACTGTCAGTGGCGATGGTGATCCAGTCATCAAAATTCTGTACTGTCTGATGTTGATGGAAGGTTTAGGCTGTGTGGTGCTGAGGGCATCAGTCCAATATTGCTGGGTGAACCTGAACCAGCTGCGGAAGGGGACGCTGTGTTCGTAGGGAGGAGTGAGGAGGGGACTGGTGATGGTGAAGTGTACTATGGAGTGGTCAGACCAGGTGAGTTCTGAGGTGTGGCTGTATTGGATTCTCTTGCTGGATGTGAAGATGGGGTCCAGCATGTGTCCTGCTTTGTGCGTGGGATCCGTGACTAGCTGTACGAGTCCAATGTTGTCTAGTCTTTCTAGGAGGGCAGTGGAGTTGGTGTTAGTTGTGTCATCCAGGTGGAAGTTGAGGTCTCCCAGGACGATGTAGTGTTTGGAATCGGGGGGGGGGGAGTGATGAAGTCGGCGATGGCATCACCGTGGCTGGCTCGTGGTCCTGGTGGTCTGTATGCGAGGGTGCCTTTGAGAGTGGTGGTGGTGTTGTCTGTGCGGAGTGGGAAATGTGTTCTATGATGGGTGTGGCTTCATCGTTGGTGCAGGTGAGTGCTTCCTTGTGTATGATGGCAATGCCGCTTTCGGGTCTGTTGGTGCAGTCACAGTACATTATTTTGTATCTGCTGGGAGTTGCGGTAGCAATGTTGGGTGTTTATGTGGGAGTGAGCCAGGTCTGGGAGGGGCACTGGGGAACCTGGCAAGGCGGGAAACCTGTCTGCGTGAAGAGCCTAGCAGCAAGGGGGAGCTGGTGGACCCAAGGTATGGAACTCACATCCTGGAACTTCCAGTTCTCCATCCCCTTTCCTGCCAACTGAATCTACCCCCCATGAAGCTTTTGTTAGGCATGGCAGACACCCATCTTCGCAGCTCCACCCACCCATCATGTGTGGATAGCTCCTATTTTTCACTGGAGCCAGGGCAGGTGTCCTGGCTGCTTTCCTGGTCTTTGAGAGGCCAATAAAGGCAGGATATGCTAAACCAGGTGTATGCATACATACATATTCCCCGTCTGGCTTGTAGCTGGCTTAGTTTTACCACCTAAAAAACAGTACCTCCTTTTGGAGTCAAGAATTAGCCAGTGAATCTTACACCCCAAGTCCCCACAGGTGGCGTTCCAGCAGGGTGGTCTCCCTTATCTTGACCCCCTGTGACATCAGCTATGAAACATCCCACTCTTATTGGTATAACACGATCTAACAACCTTCTCCATTGGTGGATCTACACCCCTTTGTCCCCCACAAGGGTGACCCCTTTTTCAAGCCAGAGGGAGTGACCTTGTAACCCTTTAGTGCATATAATTCCCAGAAACATTTGATTCTGGGTGAGAGCGAAAGATGTGACCCGTTTGAGTGCCAATCCATCCAGGAGGACTGCACCTGAAGACTGAAGCTAAGAAAGAGCTGAAGATGGAATCCACCTTGGAGAAGAGGTAGCTGGGTGCTGGATGTTTGCCGGACTCCCCAGGCCCATTAAAGCCTTCCTGCAAAGCTATTTGTCTGTCCTGGGTAACTGAAATAAGAGATGCACTGATGTTTGTATTACCCTTTGCATGTTACCCACTGTTTAAATGTGTATTAATAGTCCTTATCAGATGTGCTGATATGTGCCAACATTGCATTGGTCCGTTTTTCCAACTGCTCATGTAACTGTTCTCATTAACCAACCTTTTTTTTCTGTAAAGCGCTTAGTGACCCAAAAGGGCAATACAGCAATATATAAAAATTCAACATAAATAAACAAACAAACAAACATAGTTACTGCAAGTTTGTGACCCACCTAAGAGCAGCTTCGTAGCCTGAGTCACAGTCGTCAAAATTCAGGAACCTTGAGGCAGCCCATCATGTGCTGCTGGTGAGGTTCCACCGCCTGCTCAAAAAAGGCTGCTACCTTGGGTGGCGCGTGGCAACACCTTGTCATCACCACAGCATCTTGGACCTAGCCACCAACCTTTCCCAAGTCCAGGTGAGCTATGCACCAACCACCAGGTAGGCAGGAGACTGCCCCCCTTTGCCTGTAATCTGCGCTGATCATCCCACTGACTCCGGGAGGCCCTTGTCCCCTAATCATGTTAAGGGCCCCCCTGAACTTTCTATGGGGCATGTGGGATCACCATTCGTTAGTCACAACGGTTCGGTTGTGGGCTATTGGGTCCCCCATGCTCCCCTGCATCTGGGGTCATCAACCCCATACTTTCTTGTGGGTCCCCACACTCCTGCCCCCCTCCTGAACCTCAGAGAGGCCCCTTGTTGCTCCCAGGCCATCTAACGGAGCTTCGGACTCATGCTGTTGCTACTCACACTGCTCGCTAAGAAATTAGCATTGCGTTGACTTTCTGCATTAACACGGCCAGTTGTTCTATTGGCAGTCACAAGGTTTTCTCAATACCGCAACCTGCTGCTATTGCATTAAGTCGTATAAAAGTTGTTAAACTTTGTAGACTGCTTTTAAGCCATCTGAAAGTCACTTAAAGTTTGGTTAAAGTGTATCTGATGCATTGTGGTGCCCCCTAGATGCCACAGGATTGTATTCTTATAATGCGTTGTGTATTTACCAGAGTATGCCAGTGTCTTAGACACCCATAGTGATTTAAGTCTTATTAAACAGGCATAATGTCTATTCTTTAACCTTGAAACTATGTAAGTGTTCTTGTGCTGCATATAATTCACTTGCTAGCCTTGAGTGTTCATGTGCCAACCTGTTCTGCCTACCAAGCCCCACAACTACCAATGAGAAAGCCTTACTATCTGCTCGCTCACTGTACCAGGGATGAGTGATATTGCTCCGTTGGTTTGTGGTACCAGCTGTCTAGCGCGTGCATGGGTTCCCTGAGGAATTCATCACCCGCGAGAATTCCTGTCACATAAGTGGTGGATCTGTGACTGCTCAAAGACATAGGGGTGGACAGCAACAGGATATTATCTTTTGAGTTTGAGTAGTTAAGTCAACACGGTAAACGTTCAATTTCCACTTAATAAGCCTGGAGGTAGAATAAGGACACAGAGCGACTATTTATACTAATAATCTTCCACTAGCACCTGAATAACTGCAAAGCCATGCTTACTACAGGTGAATCAGATACTGTAATGACACTGTATAATGAATAATTTCTCAGTGCATCTACTACTAAGCAACTAAAAGATTTGAGCAGGTTTCATCACATTGCATTGGGTGACAATGTCAAAATGATTAGAGTCCTGTCCAAGGTCAGGAAGGGGCCTGTCCCCACCAATCCAACTGTGCTCATAAATGCTGTATCAAATAATGAGACTGTTGATAATGTGCTATCCCAAGATTATGACTAATTGCAGGATGTGCAACTGTGTTTTCACCGAACTTCACCCCACCCCTTCTCCTCTGAAGATAGTCACGCTCCGGAAATGGATAAAATTACTCTCCAATTCAAACAGAGGAGTGCCAGAAATTAGCTAAAACATTGGGATGGAACAGCATCCCCTTGAGCGGGAATGGAGGATCCAAACGCACATCCAGGGCATCAACTCCCACTGGGTCAGATTCAGGTAATTCTATATTTCTATATTCCCCCACTGGCAAGACCTCCCTCACTTAGAGATTTGCCCAAATGTTTGGGAGGGTGGGGATATTATAGATTTCCTGGGAGCATTTGGATAATTTTGGAACAGGATAATAGATGGAGATGAACAGGTTTCATGCATTTGGAATCTCCTGCCCCCCCCCCCAAGGCTCTTAAATCCTGCAGAGAGGCAAAGGAAGATAATGGACATATATGGCATTTGCCGTGTCATTATGGACATTTACGCCAACAAATCTGAGGACTACAGAAAGCTTTTTAAAGTTGGATATAGGAAAGAAAAGGATAGTTGGGAATCCTGGATTCATTTGAGGTGTTACCTCCTGGGATGGACGAATGGGTGTAATGTCCCTTCTGTGGAGGAATACGATAACAGCTCCGTAGAAGGAGACTGCTGGATGCCTACCCTAAGAATCTCTGACAGTACTTTGACAGTACTTTGCCAACAAAGATGTGATTGCTCTGGCCATCATGGCTGACAACTGTATATCCACCAGAATGGGTAAGCCCTCTTTAGGAGGGCAGGGATCCAAACATGAGGGTAAGAAAGGTAGTCAGCCTCCCAAGAAACCATTTCCCAACCCTAGGCCTTCAGCTGATGCCCAGCAGAACAAGGACATACAAAAGCCAAATCAGCCTGGGCATAAAGGACATCAAAATCAGGGGTCTGATAAGTGTTCCACTCCCCAACCCATAGTTCAATGTTTTGAAAGTGCAGATCCTAGGCATACGGGAGGACATAACTTTTGCCCAGCCAGATCCAAGATTGTTTAGGCTGTAAACCTCGCCTCACAGACTGAGGAAGGGGAAGAGGAATATGGTGAAGTCCAGGCTTCATATCCCTTAGTGAGGATACTTCTCTCAGAGGAGAGAACATTTCTGTCACTTTAGTTTCATTAGGCGTCAGGGAGCATCCCCAGGAGACTGAGGAGCCTGAATGTTAATATGCACCCTTCATTCTGCAGTGTGCTTGTCAATGGTCAGAGAACCTCTGCATTGTGAGACTCTGGTACCAGTATTACTGTGTGGACAGTAAACTGGTAGATCCTAAGTTGCTTCAGTCAGGGCAAGCGAGGTATAGTAACTCACTACACCAGTGGACATGATCAGTTGATCCCTGTGGCAAAGGTAACGCTGCAGGTTTGTGAACAGATAGTGGAGGTCCCTGTTAGTGTTCAGAGTAGGGTCCCAGCAACTGTGTTGCTTGAGAATGATTTGGTGCCTTTGAGTTTGGTACCCTCATTCCATAACACTGCTGCTGTAACTAGGAGTCAAGTACAGCCCTTTCACTCTAATACACAACCCCTTTGGGTAGCAGTTAGGACTCCTACCCAGGAAGCAAAATTCTGGTCTTAGAAGAGCAAGGGCCAGAAGGGAATCCCTTCCAGGCCTGCTGGTACAGGTTGTGTTACGGGCACAAGTCCATCCTCTGGGGTGGTGTCACAATCGGGGCTATCAACGCAGGGCAGGTGGGCAGGGATGGAATCTGCCACACACCTGAAGGTGGGGAAGGAGCCCCCTCCCTGTGAGTTGCAAAGCCCAGTGTAACATATGCTTAATAGGCAAAGCACCAGGGATGGTAAAGTCTCAAAGTCCAGAACTAACAGTCAAGCCGAGCAAGCCAGAACAGGAACCAAGTGAAAGGCAAAGAAAAGTCAGGAGCAGTCCGAGATCAAAGCCAGCCAGTCATGCCAATACCAGGGAGAAGAGAAGGAGTCCAGAAAATGGTCCAAAGGTCAGCCAGCCAGGAATGACAATGCCAAAGGGGTAGGAAGGAGAACGGTCAGGAGGAAGCCCGGTCATGAAAAAAAGCATGAAAGTAATCAGCATCAGCAATACAGGAAAGGTATGCAGACACAGTTAGCCTTTGTGACGCGGGAACACGGGGTCCGGAGATCCAGTGGCAGGAGCACGCCGTATCGGAAGACCAAAGTATCCACAGGACTTCGTCAGATAACAG
>JAWWMD010000022.1:0-20056 GCA_035044885.1 Pseudobranchus striatus | reverse complement strand
TGGCACAGGGACTGGGGGGCACCCCATCACAGTGGCGTGGTTCCAGGAGGGACAAGGGGGCCATAAGGGGAGCCATTAGCAGGCTATATCTCCCGGCAGTAGTATGACCTGTGATGACTTTATGGGGCTGGGGTATGCATTTGCCACGTGGCCCTGGACTGGGCACTCAGTGGTGGTGGTGGCTGGATGTGGACCATGGTGTGTTTGCGATGGGCCACGTTGAACTCAGGATGGGTGTTGGTCCTGAATGGGCAGGGACACCACCTGCGTCTGCAGTTTTGGGTGGGTAGTGGGACTAATATTATTTTTTTATGGACAAATTGAGGACATGAACTTTATGGTTCCTTCTTTACTGTTGGGGTGGGTGCAGGACACCTGGGATGGGCATCCATGTCAGGGGACCACCAGAATAAAAAGGTTATCACCTATGCAATTTTAATTTCAGGATGCCTTTATTGGTGTAATACACAGGCACCACATGGCGTGTTGGTGGTTCAAGAAAGTGTCTGTTGATGAGGTCCCTCCTAATGTCCATGCCCACTTGTGGGTTAACACCCCTATAGTGTTGCCCCTCTGGTTGGTTGATGTTATCTGGAGCTGGGTCATCATCCAGGGGCACACCCCACCTCATGGCGACATTATGAAGTATGGCATGTTAATGTGGGCACATGTGAGGGGGTCATACTGCAGGACCCCCCCCCCAGATGAATTGAGGCAGCGAAACCTGCTCTTGAGCGCACCAAAGGTCCTTTCAGTGGAGATCCTGGCTGCGGCGAGTGTCCTGTTGTACCGGACCTTCTTTCTTTAGTAGTTTGGTACAGTGTTTAGGAGGCTGTGGTGTGGTGTGGTGTGTCGTGTGTTCATGTGGGGTTTTGGGTGTATTTTGTGTTTGTCCTGAGTTGGTGGCACTTGTGTTGTGTTGTGGTGGTGTGCATGTGGGGTGACTCCCAAAGCCATTTGTGGAGTACTGGTTTAGACAAGGTCTGAGAGTTTTGGCTTTTTTTTCGGGGCTATTTTGACTATTTTGGTTGGTGAATATGAATTTGGCGGATTTTTGTGCCCTGCACTAGTAGCACCTTTTTTCTGGCGTTTTTATCATCAATTCTGTGTGTTTTTGGTGGATTTTGCTGAATTAACGTGTTTTTTTTGGCGGGCGCCACAGCTATCCGACGATTTTTTTTTCTCGCTAATTTGACTCTGGTGAATACGCCTGATTGCATATTGGCGGATTTAGCACCGATTTCGGCGCTAATTCCACCAATATACATTAGTGAGTCCAGCCCCGAGTGTGATAACTGCTCCTCAGAGTTCCCCAGAACATACTGCGGGGGAAGTGTGACATGAGTGTCCTAAGGCTTTATAACAAGTGGGGAATATCAGGCTCAGTGAAGCATAACCTGGGGCTGAAGTGATTATTATATCAGCGAGGGGCCCACTAGGGGGTCATGTACACAAAGAGGGGGAGTTCAAGGAGGGAGCAGGGCCACATGGCTAAAGGGGCAACTAGGGATCCCCGAGACCTAACACAGGGCAAGTGGACAATGGTGCAGGTCAGGTCATCCATGTCACAAAAGTACCAGCAGGCTACTCAGTGGGCATATACTGTGGGGCGCGTGGCACCAAAACGTTCATTGCACCTAGAACTCAGTTCAGGAAAACGCTAAGATACAGCATAGCGTCCAGGATCCCTGGGGTGGGGGCATGCCAGAGGAGGGGTATAGGAAGCTAAGGGGAGTTTAGGGGCAGAAATCCCCTAGGCAAGATGTGGGCCCCTCCAGAAGCATCCTAGGATATAGCTGTGGTGGCTCCGGGGGTCTGCTGTGATTCTGGTTCCTCTACGGGTGGGTCTCGATCTGTTCTTGCCCTCCCCAGATCTAGGGATCAGTCTGTCAGTATCCAGACGTCCCAGGAGATGCTCCATGGAACGTGGTCCTAGATCGTGCTCCCCTAGTCTGCCCCAGAGATGGATCCAGAGGCTCCATCTGAACCCTGCCACTCTTACCCTTGCTGACGGCCAAGTACCATCCTTCGGGGCCAGTTGCTCTTCGGGCGTAAGCATCTTTTAGAACAGGCTCAGGCTTGCGACGCAACACAATTACGCATCGATCGCACACCGGACGCCATCATGGGTCTCTCCTGTTGGTCCTTAGACCACGCCCCTTTCAGGTACTATTTCTGCAGTTCAGTCTCCTGCTGTCAATCACTTTGATAGAAGTCTCTCTGTGTCTTCCCTTTCTCTTTCTGATAGGTTTTCTGACCCGGACATGCCTTCTACATCCTCTGGTATTCACTCCCACACTTTGTCGCTCCTCGTCTCCTTCTTTCTAGTCTGGTTGGTGCTACTTAAGGGCCTCAGACCCATTCTAAGTTGCGTTCACAACGTGAGTGTTACCATTTCAGAGCCTTCCTTTGATCTTCGGTTTCTTCGTTCCTGTACGTCTGGCCAAATTGCCTTCTCTGATTCTTTCCTGTTTGGGCTGCCTCCGCTCAGACATGGCATGCTCCAGCCACTGGGTTCCCCCGACCCCCACCCCAGAGTCACAGTTTGTGAATGCCTCCATCATGGAGAACCCCGCGGAGCTCACAGCCGTTTTAAAGCAGCATGCCATGATGATCAAGACGCTCGGAGATCGGATATCCAAGATCATCAGTACGCCTGCCCCACCGATGCCAGCACCTGCCGCTGCTACTCATTCGTCTCTGCATTTGTCTCCTCCTGAGAAATACGGAGGGGAGCCTGGGTTCCTGTGACCTTTCTTGAATCAATGTTCTTTACATTTCAACAGTCAACCGGATCTTTATTCCAGCAATCGGATCAAATTGGCATTCATTTGTTCCCTACTTCATGATCAGGCACTTTGTTGGGTTTCACCTTTGTTTGAACAGAAGTCATCCACTCTCGAGTCATATGACACATTTGTTTCCACCATTCGCTCTGCATGTGAACCACCTAGGTTTCGTCTTCAGGCAGAAAGGGATTTACTGGAGATTTCCCAAGGATCGCGTTCTGTGGCCGCTTACGTGATCGAATTTCGTACCCTTGCTTCGGAAACAAGGTGTGACGCTGTAATGCCTAGCAGGGGGACCCAGTGGCAGGAGCACTCAGCAGCTGGAACCAGGAAGAGAGCTTCAGTGTAGGCAGGAGCGGCCACAGCAGGTGCAAGCCAAAGAATGGCAAAATCCGAAAAGAAGCGTTGGAGTAGAACTCCCGGAGCGTAGACGTGAGGAACATATTGTGAACGCACCGTGTACTGGGTCCACAGGTCTTTTATAGTGCCCACGGGTCAATTGGAGGGAGCGGAGGAGCGAAAGAATGAGCGGGAGCGAATCTTCTTTGGTGTTCTTGGACAGTGCTGAGTGTTGGACCAATCAGAAGAAGAAGGGGAAGGAGAGGGGACGGAGTATAGACTTTGAGTGACAGGTGGGGCAGAAAAAGTAGAAAAGGGACCAGAAAGGGGGCGTGGCCTGCTGCTGGAGGATGGTGAAGCAAGATGGTGATCCTGGCCTTGCAAGTGAGTATGCAAATCTAAGTGAGTGTTGTTGTTTGTGTGTGTGGAGCCTTGTAGTGGTGTGTGTGTGTCTGGGTGTTGTTGTGAGGATGTGTGTGTGTGGTGCATGACTGTGGGTGAGCGTGTGTGTGCTTTGTTATTACCGATGCATGGGAGCCCTGGGCGCCCGCAGCGCGGTCGGTTTTGGAAACGTGTGTGCAAGCCACGCCAGGGCAACCGGGCTTAGGCTGCTGCGTCTTCTCAGAGCTCGCATCTGCGAGCTCCAGTCTTCAGAGACGGCTGACCGCATCCGAAAGGACGTGGCGCTGCTGTCTCGCGGTGCGGTCTGCGGGTCCTTAGGACCCGCATCCGTTACATCACCCCCCCACCGTGGTAGGAGGAGGAGCAAGAGGATGAGCAGCGTGGAAACGAGCTATAAGGCGTGGTGCTTGGATATCGTTGGCAGAGACTCACAATCGTTCCTCCGGGCCGAACCCCTTCCAATCGACTAGGTATTGGAGGCATCCGTGGACATAGCGGGAGTCTAAAATCATGTGGACCTGGTGTACAGAAGAACCCTCTAGAAGAACTGGAGGAGGAGGAGAGTCACGACAGAAGCAGTCGGGAATAAAGGGTTTGAGAAGGGATAGGTGAAACACAGGATGAATAGGTAAGGAGGCTGGAAGTGAGAGACAGTAGGAAACAGGGTTAACCTGGTGGTCTATAGCAAAAGGACCTATGTAGCATGGACCCAGTTTAATAGTAGGTTGGCGAAGCTTAATGTCTCGGGTGCTAAGCCAAACCATGTCACCCGGTTTCCAGACCGGTTGGGGATTACGCCGTTTATTCGCCTTTTTCATCATTAGCTCTTGAGCATGTATGAGCATTTCCTTGATTGCGTTCAAGCGAGCCTCGTGATCCTGCAAAAGGTGGTTCACTGCAGGCATTTCAGTGTCTGGTAATGGATAGGGTAGACTACGAGGATTGAAGCCAAAGAGGGCGAAAAAAGGGGTTGAACCCAAGGAATCATGTTTGCTGGAATTGGCTGCGAATTCAGCGAAAGGCAGCCAGGTAGCCCAGTCCTCCTGGTTGGAGTCACAATTCATGCAAAGAAATGTTTCCATGGTTTGATTTGCTCGCTCTGTCTGCCCGTTCGTCTGTGAATGAAAACCCGAGGATTGACTACTTTTAATACCCAGAGCTTTACACAGAGCTTGCCAAAATCATGTTGTGAACTGTGGTCCTCGGTCAGTCACTATGTCTTCGGGAAGACCATGAAGGCGAAAAACATGAGTGAGAAAAATATGAGCCAAAGCTGGAGCGGAAGGAAGTGTTCGAAGTGGTACATAGTGGACCATTTTGGTGAAACAATCAATGACTACTAATATAACTGAGAACCCAGAGGAAGAGGGTAGTCCAGTGACGAAATCCATGGCTATACATTGCCAAGGCCTGTCTGGCACTGGCAGAGGTTGCAACAGTCCTAAGGGCTTGGAGTGTGGTGTCTTCATCCGGGCACAAGTAGAGCAGGCTCTCACCCAATCCTGGGTGTCTTTACACAACTCCGGCCACCAGAAATGTTCTTGAAGTCGACTACGGGTGTGATGTTCACCTAGGTGACCTGCTACTGGTGAAGTATGGTACCAATTCAAAAGGGTTCGATGAAGGACCGGATGTACGTAAAGACGTCCAGTAGGAGGTGTCAGGTCTTGAGGAATACGATGCTGTGAAGCCATGAGGATGCCCCATTGTCTCTTTGTGAATGATAATAGTATTTTATCAGCTGGGATAATTGTTTGAGGATGTTCCAGTTCTTCGTCCGTAGTCAAAGTTTGTCTGGATAACGCATCTGCCTTTTTATTTTGTGACCCAGGGGTAACAGTAATAATATAATTAAAACGGGAAAAGAATAGAGACCAGCGTGCCGGTCTGCGAGTAAGGCATTTGGCCTCAGCTAGGTAGACCAAATTCTTATGATCCGTGTAGATCAGTATGGGAAGTAACGTGCCTTCCAAAAGATAACACCATTCCTCCAGGGCGAGTTTAACTGCAAGAAGTTCTTTATTGCTGATGTCGTAATTCTTCTGGGCAGGCGTAAAAGTTCGGGACATAAAGGCACAAGGTTTTAGGACGCCATCCTTGTCTCTTTGGGAGAGGATGGCACCAACCGCATTATCTGAGGCGTCTACTTCTAGAACATACTGTTGTTCTGGGTCAGGATTGGTTAATATAGGAGCCGTCGTGAAACAAGTTTTCAAATATTCAAAGGCTCTTCTGGCAGCGGTGTTCCAAGTGTCCGGTCTTTGTCCCTTTTTGGTGAGGGCCACAATGGGGGCTATAATCTTTGAATAGTCACGGATAAATCGACGATAATAGTTGGCAAATCCAGTGAATCTTTGGATGCCTTTAAGTGTAATCGGTTGGGGCCATTCTAAAACGGCCATGACTTTGGCTGGATCCATCTCCAAACCATCTGGGGTTATAACGTGACCCAGGAATGGTATTCGGGTGGTTTTGAATTGGCATTTTTCTAATTTGGCAAACAGGTGTTTTTTTCTAAGACCTTCTAAAACCATACAAACGTGTTCTCTATGGGTCTGGGGAGTATATCAAGATATCATCCAAATATATCACCATACAAGTACCCAATAAGTCATGAAAAATGTCATTCATGAAATGTTGGAATATGGCGGGTGTGTTGCACAGTCCAAATGGCATAACACAATATTCGTAGTGTTCATTGCGAGTATTATACGCCGTTTTCCATTCGTCTCCAGCTTTTATACGTACTAGGTTGCAGGCTCCCCGGAGGTCTAATTTAGTGAAGATGGTAGTGCCCTTTATTTGGTCGAAGACTTCAGTAATGAGCAGGAAAGGATACCGATCCTTTACAGTGATCTTATTAAGTCCTCGATAATCGATGCAAGGGCTAATATCGCCCTCTTTCTTCTTGACGAAAAAGAACCCTGCACCGGCAGGGGCGGTTGATGGTCTGATAAAACCTCTGGCAAGAGCGTCGGAAATGTATTCCTCCATGGACCTTTGCTCAGCGGGTGATATAGGGTACGTTTTTCCTTTAGATGGTAGAGTACCGGCAAGTAATTCTATAGAGCAATCATAGGGACGATGGGGAGGCAGGGTCTCCGCCTTCTTCTTACTAAATACATCAGCGTAGTCTCTATAATGTGTTGGTAAGAGACTCTCGGTAGCCGAGAGAGTGACGGAACAAAGTGGATTTGTTCGCCATTCTAGGATTCGGTTAGTCGTCCAGTCTATAATGGGATTGGTTTTTCTAAGCCAAGGAAGTCCCAATACAACTGTAGATCCAGGAGCTTCAATAACTTCCAGAACAACTGTAGAGCGAAACCCGTCCAGAAAACGTAGTGAGAGAGGTACAGTTTCCTGGGTGACTAGAGGGGCTTGGAGGGGTACCCCATTTATGCCGGTTAAGATGATGGGTTTGTTTTTCTGAACCCGAGGAACGTGAAGACATTCTAGAAAGGCCTTGTCGATGAATGGCCTGGCTGCTTCTGAATCCACGAATACTTGGATTGGGATTTCTCTGTTCTTCAATACCAAGGTGCAGGGAAATAGACACCATTGGTAGGGTATAGTTTCTTCCCCTAGCAGACCCCTACCGACACTGCTAGGGTTTGTCTTTTCCTGACAGTTGGGGGCATGCGCAAATAAAGTGGTCTGCCAAGCCACAGTAGAGGCACAGGCCGGTATTACGATGTCAGAGTCTTTCATTATCAGTTAGATAACGGGTCTGATCGGTCTCCATCGGTTGTGGTGTAGAGGTTATGGTTGGTTGAATAGGTGTTGTAAACCGGGGTGCCAGATGAGGGAGTACTTTGACAGGTCGTTGGGTCCGTTCTCGTTCTCTACGGCGGTCAGCCAGCCTTCGGTCAAGTGTAGTGGCGAGGTTGATGAGAGCATCCAAGGTGGTTGGTGGGTCTCTTACAGCGAGCTCATCTTTTAATTTCTCGGAGAGACCCCTTCTGAAGGTTGCCATCAGAGGTTCCTGGGCCAGACGTGTATCGGCAGCAAGTGTACGGAACTCAATGGCATACTCAGCGACTGATCTATTTCCTTGTTGTATATCTAAAATGTCTCTCTCGGCTTGTAGCTGGAAACCAGGTGGTTCGAAGGCCGCACGAAAGGCCTTGACAAAATCCTCATAAGTATCAAGGGTTGGCGGATTTTGTTCTAGAAGCGGTGACACCCAGCGAAGAGATTGATCTTTCAAGAGTGAAATGACAAAAGCCAGCTTTGTGTGGTCATCTGGGTAAAGATCTGGTTGGCTGGTGAAATGGAGACGGCATTGATTCAAAAACAGCCGTAACTCACCTGGGGCTCCACCGTACTTCTCAGGTTGTGCCAGATGAAGATGAGGACGTGGAGTCGCAGTCTGGAGAGAAGTCCTAGAGGCGATGGATGGTGATGTGGTAAGGGCCGCCAATTGTGCCTCCAGGCTCTGTATCGCGGTTGCCTGTTCCTGGAGAATTCTGGTGAGCTCCGCGGGATCCACCATTTTTGCAGGCGTTCACAATCTGTGACGCTGTAATGCGTAGCAGGGGGACCCAGTGGCAGGAGCACTCAGCAGCTGGAACCAGGAAGGAGAGCTTCAGTGTAGGCAGGAACAGCCACAGCAGGTGCGAGCCAAAGAATGGCGAAATCCGAACAGCAGCGTTGGAGTAGAACTCCCGGAGCATAGACATGAGGAACACGTTGTGAATGCACCATGTACTGGGTCCGCAGGTCTTTTATAGTGCCCACCGGTCAATAGGAGGGAGAGGAGGAGCGAAAGAAAGAGCGGGAGCGAATCTTCTTTGGTATTCTTGGACTGTGCTGAGTGTTAGACCAATCAGAAAGAGAAGGGGAAGGAAAGGGGGCTGAGTTTGGTCTTTGACTGACAGGTGGAGCAGGAAAAGTAGAAAAGGGACCAGAAAGGGGGCGTGGCCTGCTACTGGAGGATGGTGGAGCAAGATGGAGATCCTTGCCTTGTACGTAAGTATGCCTATCTGAGTGAATGTTGTTCTTTGTGTGTGTGGATGTTTGTAGTGGTGTGTGTGTGTGTGTGTGATTGCTGTTGTGTGGATGTGTGTGTGTGGTGTATGCCTGTGGGTGAGTGTGTGTTAGCTGCAGTGATGCCGACGCGCGGGAGCCCTGGGCTCCCGCAGCGCGGTCGGTTTTGGAGACGCGTGTGCGAGCCATGTCCGGTTGCCCTGACAACCAAGCTTAGGCTGCCGCGTCTGCGAGCTCTGGTCTTCAGAGATGGCTGACCGCATCTGAAAGGATGCGGCACTGCTGTCTCGTGGCACGGTCTGCGGGTCCTTAGAACCCCCATCCGTTACACAAGGTGGACTCGGGAACCACTGATTGCTGCATTCTTCAAGGGCCTTACAGAAAGGCTTAAGGATGAATTAGCAGTTCGTGACCCACCTGAGACATTAGACATCATGATTCAGCTATCTAATACATTAGATCGTCGTTTGGTGGATCAAAAGAAAAACAAATAGACAACCCATTCTGCCGCTAAGCCTGGTCATCGTTTCACACCTAGCTCCAATCCTACCCCGCAACCTGTCAGCAGTTCACCGGTACCTGAGCCTATGGAGACAGATCACACTCATAGGCTGACTGACAGTGAGCGACAATGACGGCACACGTCTGGATTGTGTGTATATTGTGGGGTGTCTGGACATTATATTCGCACGTGTCCACAGTTGTCGGGAAATGACAAACCCTGGCACTCCAGGCAGGAGGAATGCTGGGGGATTCTACTAAATCCTGTGGTAAACGTTTGTTTGCATGTTCGGATGAAGTGGAACGAGACCATTATTCCTGTTCAAGTGTTTATTGACTCTGGTGCAGCGGGATCATTCATTCATAAAATCTTTATGGAGAGGCACCAAATATCCTGTAACAAGAAGGATAGGCTGATTATTCTCACCGGCATAAATGGAACACTGTTACAAGCACCGCTGGTTACACACCAAACTAAGCCACTTCAATTATGCTTTCCAGACGGCTTTACCTCCGTGGTACAGTTGGAGGCTCCCGAGTCCCCTATTGTTCTTGGTTTGCCTTGGTTAAAAGAGAATTAACCGGAGATTGACTGGTCCCAGATGCTGATAAGTAGTTGGTCGGTTTCCAAAGTTGCTTCCATATAGACTACTCCTGCTGAAGCATTGCTACCTGAATCCTATCAAGACTTTGCTGATGTATTCAGTAAAACTGAATCTGAGAAACTCCCGGCTCACCGATCTCACAATTGCTCTACTGCATTGCTCCCTGAGACTACTCTCCCTCATGGTAAGACGTATCCATGATCCCCGGCAGAACAAAAAGCTATGGAAGAATACATCACTGAGGATCTCTCTAGAGGATTCATACGACCGTCTACGTCGCTGGCAGTAGCAGGCTTCTTTTTCGTGAAGAAAAAAGAGGGGGATTTGCACCCCTGCATTGATTATAGAGGGTTGAACAAGGTGACTGTGAAAGATCAGTACCCCCTTTCACTAATCATGGAGGTATTCGATCAAGTCAAAGGCGCAACCATTTTCACGAAATTGGATCTTCGGGGAGCTTACAATTTAATACGAGTAAAAGCTGGTGGTGAGTGGAAGATGGCATTTAATACCAGAACTGGCCACTACGAGTACTGTGTGATGCCCTTTGGACTGTGTAATGATACTGTCATGTTCCAACGATTCATAAATTAGGTATTCCAGGACCTCCTGGGTACTTTCATTGTTGTTTATTTTGAAGATATTTATTCTCTGGACATCGAATCTCATCCCACACATGTCCGGACTGTGTTGGAACGATTGCGCACTAATGGACTGTATGCCAAATTAGAAAAATGTCAGTTTGAAACCAGTAGGATAGCCTTTCTGGAACATGTCCTTACTCCAGGGGGACTTCAGATGGACCCAGCAAAGGTGATGGCAGTTCTTGATTGGCTCAGACCAGAGACTCTCAAAGGCATCCAACGATTTTTGGGATTCACTAATTATTGTCGTTTCATTCGGAATTACTCCAAGGTCAGTGCTCCTATCTCTGCTCTTACTCGGAAGGGCCAAATACCTAACCAATGGAGTAAGGAAGCCATTCATGCGTTTGAGTTCCTTAAGACTCACTTCAACTCTGCTCCAGTTCTTTCTAATCCTGATCTTGATAAGCTGTATACTCTGGAGGTTGATGCCTCCAATAATGCAGTTGGAGCAGTGCTTTCCCAGCAAGATAACAATGACATTCTCAGACCTTGTGCTTTGATGTCTCGCCTGTTTATGCCTCCTCAGGGGAACTATGATATTGGTAATAGAGAGCTCTTAGCCGTTAAGCTTGCCTTAGATGAATGGCGATACCTTTTGGAAGGAACTGTCCTTCCAGTCATAATACTCACAGATCGTAAAAACTAGTTTTTTTTGGCAGAGGCTAAACATCTCACATGGCAACCGACCATGCCACTGGCACCATGTAAGGGGTGGACCCCTCCCAGGCAGTCGCCAGAGTCAGATGAGACTCCACCCTCCTTCCCCGAGCCCAGCCCATCGGGGCACAACTTCAACTGGGAGGAACATCAAGCCACACTGAAACAGACCTTTGGTGCGGGGGCTGAAGCTGATGCCTACTCTGACATGATGGCAGCACAGGAACTGCATGACAAGTCAGATCTTGATACATCACCAGATCGAGCCGTTGATGTGCACATCCCTCCAGTGCCATCCTCAGAAGTGGAGAAGTACCATGCACTGGTGTCCCGTGCAGCCTCCGCTATGGGTCTGCCTCCAACCATCAAGCAAGTGGTCCCGGCCCACCCCATCACTGGCATACTTGATGAGGATGATGATGTGGCAGTTTCGGCCTTCAAACTCCTTCCAGTCATCAAGGACGGTAACGTTCATGTATGGGACAAACCATCCACCTTGTCCACATCAGACTGACATTTGTCCAGGAAGTATGGCCTGTCTCCGGGAGACCCTCACTATTAGCAGGCTCAACCTGAACTGGATTCCCTTGTAGTCATGGTGGCACAGGGCCAGGCCAAGCTCAATTCATATCCCTCCATCCTGCCAGACAAGGGCTCTTAAAAAAAAAAGTGGACGCATTCAGCCTCTAGGTGTATGCCTCCGTTGCTATGACCATGAGAGGGGCAAATTCCCTGGCCCATCTTGACTGCCATCAGCACACCTTGTGGGGATTGGTCAGGAAGTTTGGGGAAGACCTGCCCGAGGAAAAGTGAGTGGAGTTCCAGAGTTCCACGCTTTATGCTCCCGAAGGCACTGAAACAGCAAAGGTGCAAATGAAGGGAGACCTGGAGGTGGCTGATACATCTGCCCGAGCAATGACCACTGGTGTGGCTATGCATTATTTTGCCTGGATCTGCCTCACAGGGTTCACTCCTGATGTACAGACTAAAATGCAGGACATGACTTTTGATGGGGAAAAACTGTTTGGGGCCAAGGTAGACTCCTCACTCGACAAATTGAAGGAGTCAAAAGTCACGCGCATGCTGGGCCTCTCAACACTGTCTAGCAAACACCCACCCTACACCAAAATGAAGCAGTTTGGCTGCTCGCAGTATCAGCATCAGCAGGGGCCCTCCTCCTCACAGACCCTCTCATGCTTCCATCAGCAAAAGGGCTTTAAGGGTCATCCGAAGGCCAAGAAGCAGATGCACCCTCAGTCCAGGCATTCGTCAATGTCCAAGCCATAGGTTATCATGGCGCCCCTTGTCCTGCCACCTCGCATATTCCTAACACCGGATCTCGCCCCAGCTGACCTACAGCCACCCCCGCTCCACGTAATACCTGTGGGGGGGGGGGGCAGGTTGCAGGAATTCCATTGCTACTGAAAGGAAATAACATCGAACAAGTGGGTGCCGGATATTGTCAAATTCGGCTAGGCAATCCCCATGCTGTGACACCCAAAGTGGTCATACAAGGTGCATCAGGTTGCGGACACGTTATTGCCACAGGTGCACCTGGAGGTGCAGAAATTGTTCATCATAAAAGCTAATGAAAGTGTTCCCGGAAACCAATGGGGGTAAGGATTCTACTCCAGCTTCTTCTGGATACCCAAAAAGAACTCACCAGATCTGTGCACCATCATGGACATGTCACCTTTCAACAGGTTTGTCAAAAAAGAACCTTTCAAAATGTTGACTCTACCTCAGGTACTGGACTTGTTGGAGGACCAAGATTATCTGGTGTCTGTGGACTTACAAGATGCGTAATTTCCCATTCTGATCAGACCCTCCTCAAGGCGTTTCCTTAGATTCATGGTCCAAGATGATCATTATCAGTTCAGGGTCCTCCCCTTTGACCTCTCCAGGAGTGCTCACAAAGGTGTTGGCAGTGGTCACGGCACATCTCTTTCTGGGGGGGGGGGAGAGCAGGTGTTCCCCCTACCTTGAGAACTGGCTACTGAAAGATGTGTCCCTTGTACACCTGCAGGCCACCGTCGACCTCCTACATTATCTGAGATTCTCACTCAATATCGGAAAATCCCATTTGGTACTGACCAAGCGTCTACAGTTCACAGGAGCAGTGCTGGACACCAGACTACATCAGGTGTTCCTGCCAGAAGACCACCTCTGTTACATCCAATGCTCAGTTTGTGCTGCATGCCAATCTTCCAGCTCAAGACTATCTGTGCATGTTGGGTCTCATGGCATCATGCATTCATGTGTTACCCGAGGCACACCTGCACATGTGTGCTCTGCAATAGCACCTGCACAGGCAGTGGTGTCAGATGGGGACAATATGACTATCTGCATCCCTGTGTCACAAGGGGTGGTGGACTGCCTCTGCTGGTGGGTGGATCTCCACAACCTGTGCCACGGCACTCCCTTGCACAAGCCGCAGTACAATGTCATGGCCGTAACAGACACATCTTTTATGGGTTGGGGGGCGCATTGCGGAGATCTCACAATCTGCAGTCTGGTCACCCAAAGAGGCCTTGTACCACATCAACCTGTTGGAGCTGAGAGCCACACACCTAGCACTATGTTCCTTCCATAAACACATCCAAGACAAGTCCACGTTGGTCATGACAGACAATACCACAGCCATGCATTATGTGAACAAGAAGGGGGGAGTGGCTTCCTGGCTCCTCTGCATGGAAACAGTTTTGACGTACCTGTGGTGTCTCTGACAAAACCTCACTCTCCATCCCTCTCCATGCCGTCCATCTGGTGGGGGATGACAGTGTCATGGCAGACAAGTTAAACCACCTCATGGTGGTTTCCCATGAGTCGGAGCTGGACAACTGAGTGCTGCAAGCTCTCTTCCTCGCCTGGGGGACCCAGTATTTGGACCTGTTCATGAGAGTATAATCGAAAGTGCCAGAACTACTGCTCACAGTTGGGGGATGCCCTAGTCCACCAGTGGTTGCATCGCCTGAAGTATGCCTTTCCTCCAATTCCAATTCTGAAGAAAGTGATCCACAGAATTCGATGGGGAACCCAACTCATCATCTTGGTAGGCCCAAATTGGCCACACAGAATCTGGTATACGGACATTCTACGCGTGTCTGTTACGTGGCCGTGCAGACTGCACCCCAAGTGGTGCATCCTAATCCAGAGGTCCTGAACTTTCACACTTGGCTACTGCGAGGAGTCAGTTCTTAGGCCACGAGCTGTCTGAACCGGTGTTGGAAGTATGTCTGAAAGCTAGAAAACCTTCCACCCACAAAATGTACAGGGACTGTTAATGTTTCTATTCTGATTGGTATGAAACGTTGCAGAAGAATCCTCTTGACTCATCACTTGGTGTTGTGTTATTGTTTTGTTTACATTTAGCTCAAATGGGCAAATCTCAGGACACTATTAAGGTATATTTGACCGCCATCTCACTCTTTACGAGGCTGGTGGCACATTCATTCCCTTTAAAGAGCTGGTTCCTCAAGGGTTTGTTGCCCAGACATCCACCTAAGCCTTTTCAGCAGAAGGATTGGGATCTAAATTTAGTATTGACGTCTCTTATAGGAGTACCATTTGTACCCATGAATACCTGCCCTCTGCAGTTTTTGGCATGGAAGAGAGCGTTTTTAATTGACTTTGGTCCAGAAGATGACATTGGGGACCGACCGGGGCTGGTGAGAAGGCAAGACAGAGTGCTCCGGAGAGCACTCCTGGCTTGGCTGGGCCAGCCGAATATTAATTCACAGAGGCACTTGGAGTGGCAGATCCGTCAATGGTAGCACATGCACCTAGGTAGGAGACACCAGGGGGATGGCATCAAAGGCTTCCGGGGTCACTGATGTGATGGCAGGTTCAGTGTCTGAGGTGGTTTCATTGAAGGTGATGCCACCTTCGCCGGAGACTTAGCAGGCCGAGGTCGATCCAGCATTGCTGAGGCCAGACGCGGTACCCTGTGATTTTATGTGGGCTGAGCCAATTCTGCCATTCTTGGATTTGGAGGACGCCTTGCAATGAGACTCTGAATCCTTCTGAGGGCCGTTGGAAGAGTCTGTGTCAACAAGTGGCACAGAACTTGCCGAGGAAGGACAGCTTTGCTTCAGCGATGGCTCTGGTTGCGGCACTGCAGGATGCTTCTCAGTCGATGGTGGTCCACACAGCTGCGTGCAGTGGGGCTATGGCCCCGGTTGATCCACTGGCAGAATGGGGATGTGTTGCTTCAGCTCAGGAGTCAGTCAATGATGAGGTGAGCATGCCGGGGACCGGGACACGACTCTGTGGCCCCTGAGAGACTGTGAGTGGGATCGGCTGTTTACACCATTCATCTGGGAGGCTGATGAACCAGTGCAGATCCGTGTACTGGGACCAGTGCATGCACAGAGTTTTAGAGGCCATCCAGACACAGAGATCACACTCCTTGGGATTCCAGACATGGTGGCTCCCGAGACAGCGGTTGAGGGTCGGTGATCGACATCACCTTCACACAGGTGGTACAGTTTTTTAAAAAGTTGGACTGCATCGCCTGGCAGCGCTCTGGATGCCACGGTAACAATGAATGAATACTGCACCAACCTCAGCTCGGCCGATGTCTCAGGAGAACTGAAGCGTTGAATAGAAAACAGTCAGTGTCAGCCACCACAGACAATTTGCACTGCTGACACAGCAAACGGCAAACTATGGATGCAGCTGCAAACGGAGGAGTGCACACACCCTCGTGGAAAATAAAGGAACAAAGCCACGCAGGAGGGAGGGGCTACTGCTATGTATGTATGTATTTATATGGCGCCAAAGATCCGAAGGTATCGTGGTGCTATGTTATACATATATATAATATACACTGCCTGATGTTACGCCTGCTGGATTGCAGGCATAATGGCGGCACCGGGCACAATGCCGTCTGGGCACGAGCGCCCTCTGCTGGCTGCTAAAAATCTCCTGACACCCAGCTTATGGCTGGGGAATATCAAGAGAAGGAATCTGCATGTCACAGTCCCCGAAATGAAATACCTGGGACACTTGAGAAGCTCCCTTTAGGGTGTTATTTGGACTGTGATTTGCACTGTTCTCCAGATAAATCTGCATAATTTGGGCTGCAGATCACAGCCATGGCACCGACCAAAACAACATATGCAATCCTGGCCATTTGTTTATAGCAGCGCCCCATCCTAGGGGAGGGTCCAGTGGATGCTGGGCTGGAGGCACAGATCTTCAAATCCTGCACCTGAGCTTACTGGCGAGTGGTATACTGAGGGAGAGGGGCGCAAGAGGGCTGAACTGGACCAATGGAAACACAAAGCCTGGATAGGATGGTAGACATCTTGTTGGATGCAGTGAAAGCTTTTTACCAGATTAACTGTGGGTGCTTTAAGTTTGAGGTAGGGTTTATTGTTATGGTTTGTTTGGTATACAGGTGTCTGATGACTGTTTAGTTGGTATACAGGTGTCTGATTACTGTAGCGCTATGTGGCTTTACCTTTCAGAAAGGTTTTGAATCGGTGAAGGGATGAGGCCCGACCCCCTCTGTCCCCTGTGCTTTTTGGCTTGTCTTTGCAACAGCTGGGACGGGAGATGTAACAGTCTGAGTATGTGCGAGGAGAGATTATGGAGGTCGGGGAATTCCTGACCATGTGTTACGTGAACGACATTCTTTTAATTTGACGGACCCATCTCGATTCCTTCCGGACCTGCTCAGGGGGGTACAGAGATCTTACACATTTTCGAGATAAAAGATCAACTGGGGAATAGTGCTGTGAGGATGCTGTCTAGAATGCAGCACAGGGTGGATTGTGAGGAGTGGGGGGGGGTCGATGGAGATGGTATAATTAAAATATTTGGGGTACTGAGGATTGAAAGATCTGGAGATGGTTCATGTGTTGGAGGGATTAAATAGAATATTACTGGGTATGGCAATGTGTGAGCACCTGAATATATTTTCAGGCAGTAAAAAGGTTAGTTGCCTACAGGTGTTTTATTGAAGCTCTGAGTTTCATATTAAAACAAAACATAAAACTGATGCTATTATCAAACTTTAATAAGCAAATCAAAACATGCGGATACAACAGCTTATCAGAGAAAATATCATGTAATTCACCTAATATCTCCAAAAATCTCTTTATGGATCCGATGTCAGGGAGAGTATAATACGCCATTTAATGACACTTTCTTTTCTACATTAGACCGTGATCGAGGATAAGAACAACTGATATTTCATCACAAGACACATTGGCCCGTACCGTACGGTAAGCCTCCCGCCCGATTTTCAAAAGGCATTTCAGTCTATTTACCGCATGGTATATAGACTGAAAAAGCAGGCCGCCGGTTGGAGTCAGACGTGGTCATTCCCCATGTATCACGCGGTAAGGTCCAAAATCAGTCAGACCTTACCGCCAGGATTTGTATTATAGACCGATTCCCGGTGAGTTACTGCGCTGTAACATCAGCGGGATATAGACTTGCTCCAAAGCAAGTCTAAACCAGTCTGAAGTGTGAAAAATTAACATGGAGACCCCCCAAACACATTGCAAAGACCCCAAACAGGCACAACATGCACACACAACAACAAAGCAACACCAAACACACAACACAGGCACACCAACACAAACATGGAAAACCATCCACACACACACGCCAATATACACACCAGCAATATTATGACACAAAATAAACACAATACAACAAAAAAATGTACGTGTCAATGCATGTTGCAGCAATGTATCATGACCATAGACATGCATGCCAAGAGAACCCAAGACAGTCACCTGCAAGAATTGCATGAATCAATCAAGCAGCAATGCAAGCACAAATACACAACAGGTGCCAGATGTGCCTGGCATGCAAACTGGCAGAGGAGAAGTGGATTAAGGTCCCCCTCCCCGACTATTTGAATATTTATTAATTAATTTATTTTGAATTTTTAATGAGCACTTATTGACCTTTCGGGTCTCTAAGCGCTTTACAGTAAAAAAGGTTGGTTAAGGAGAAAACAGCTACATATGAATAAAAAGAGACCAATGCAAGGAATCAGCCAGATAATGCATGTATTTATTCATTCTGATTTTGTCATATAGCGCTGCTCGACCTGGTGGTCCTCAAAGCACTTTACAATGGTTCTTGATGATAGTGGATACAAAGAGAAGAGGTGGAGGGTGCTGAAAGGCAGCCAGTGCCCCCTGTAAGCTGACGGGGGCACATGAACACTGCCACCCATTACACTCAGTGACCCACCCCCACACACACACACTCAGCCCTCAGTGCAAGCCACCCCTCGACATGGTGACACCATTCACTGCACCTCTGGTGTTAGTAACATTTAGGCAAGTCAGTGCCGACAACCTTTAAGTGATCGATGGTGCTCTAAAATTAAAAAACACAGCCTTATTCTAATTGTGTCCCTAATGTGGTTTATGAGCACTCCTTTATCTTTAAGCCCCCATTAGTGTCTTTTATTTGCTTTAAAATGCCGCTGTAGTGTTGCAAACCTTAGCACATCTTTCCCGCTAAAAATACATAGTACCAAAGTGTTGCAGCATTAACAACTTAACAACCGATATTGGATATGCCCTCACCTTGGTACTTGATAGTCAATCTTAAAATTAAAAGTGTCCTCCTCTGTAAATCTCTCCTCACAACCGTGTCAAAAAGCGACATGCTCTGTAAACACTTAATTGAAATTATTTTTTTGAAAGAAATTTACCTACACATGCTCTGTACATACTTCTTAACCATTTTTAAAACATCTTATTGTCTACATTCAAAATTTTACATGTTTAACCGATACTCTACTGACACAATAGCAATTCGCTGTTAGATAACCATGCCTGTACCTATATACTGTCCGTCACAAATTGATAACAAGTGCAATGCTCTACTGACCGAGCTCTCTTACTTCTATTCTTCACTGCCCAAACCTCAGTTGCCAAAGCCACCTCCCTGCCACACCCTATAATAATTAGGGTGACACATCCACATTATCCAAGAGCAGCAGGTACACTGGCCCTCCTTATACATACATGCGCCCCCCTCCTTTGCTCGACCTAACATCTCAGTGTTCAACCGCCTGCTGCTAAAATTGCCTTCGGAGGCACCCACTCACACATGTTGAAGCAAGGGGACCCTGGAACTAAGCTGTGGAAACATGGCCAACTGCAGATTCAAACTTGTGCCCTTTTTGTTAAGAAATATTTGGATCACTTTGTCATTTATGTGCCGATATTGCTACTATCCATAACTGCAGTATGCACTCCCCCTCATGGACAGTCCCTCTGCCAAGTCCATACATTTCCACAAGTGTTCCTGTTCATCCTTACATTGTTCCTTCTTCCATATGCACCGCCACGTAGACATCGTTCCACCTGGTGGTGCACCTACTGTCCTACCTTTACGATGCTTCCCAATGACCAATTGCCATAGAAAATTCACCCTCTCTGTACTTTCCCCTCCTCTTTATGCCCATCGTTTGTCCACTGATCTCTACCATATGCAAATTATTCCGCTAAACTGGGTACCACATATGCTTCACTTGTTGACATTATTTTCTTTAATGCCCGGTGTTATTCCTCCACCCAATTCATTTTATCTTAAACCTTGATATATTCTTACATTTTCCAAAACATAATCACTGAACATTCTATAGCAGCCGGGTCCCTACCCACGTATACCCCTTTTAAATTAAACATCACCATATTCTTTAACATTGCTCAATTTTACTATATTCTTAAACATTGCTCAATATTTACTTTTTTTTTCTTTCACACATCATTGCTGAACATATCTAGAGCATCCTATTCCTTGTTACTTCAAAGCACTCTCCTTAGTTTAAAGCACTCTCCTTAGCATCCTATTCCTTGTAACTTCAAAGCACTCTCCTTGAAGATCACTCTCCTTGAAATGCTTTCCCCCTGCCCCCCACCTCTCCTATCCTATCAAAACATGTCCTTTCCCCCCTTTCTTTCCATTTCTTAGCTGAAACTTGTAACGTGCTCCGCTATCCTGTGGGTAGATCTAGCACCATCTAAAGTACCCATCTAACAAATAATTAAACAAAATATATTCTTCTTGAACCCACATGTAGATTTATCACGATCTAAAGTGCTCATATAATATATTATTAAACAAAATATATTCTACTTGAACAGTTTCT
>JAWWMD010000021.1:0-20435 GCA_035044885.1 Pseudobranchus striatus | reverse complement strand
GGGTTTTGGTGCCGCCGTGCTGTTCAAACCCCACCCGCGCGCCCCCCCCCCAACGGAAGTTGTGGACTGGGGGGGGGGGGGGAGAAGAGTTACCGTGCCGGTTCCAGGCACTAGCATGGAGGTACGTGGAGAATGGTTTGCTGACCCTGTCCAGGACAGGGGGGGGGACGCCACACTCTCGCAGCTCACCTCACTGGCCTTGAAGGGGCGGCCGGGAGAAGAGCTCAAAATGAGGTTGGAAGCAATGATGTTCAGTGAGACCTCTCCTGCGGGGGGGGGGAGGGGGGGGGGTCGTCAGTCAGTTGGCCTGGGAGTTGAACGGCCCGGGAGGCAACTCTGGGGGGTTAGGGAGCACACACCTGGGGACACTCGTAGCCACAGGTCCCAGTCTCTGGCCTGCTCAGGGGTAGCCGGGAGCGAAACTTGGGGGAGAGTCAGGTTTCCCGTAGGAAACAATGGGCCGGGTGCTGTAGCTCTCTCCAATCTAACCCCCAGATGGAGTGAATCCCATGTTGCACCTGAGGGTAGTCAAAAGAGGGGCTCACAATGTGTGAGAGCCACCAGGCTCAGGAGTCTAGGCCTGATCCTGGGTGCAGAGGGACAGGGCTCTGGACAAAGAACAAACTCACTTGCCTTTCCAGCACCAGGTGTGTAGAGGGGGCCTCCCAGTCGGGCTGTGGAGGGTGTCTCGCTCTCAGGTTCCGGGCAGCTGCTCGAAGATTGCTCCACGTGCTGGGAGGCTCACTTTAGGTGTCTTGCTGGCAGAGAGTAGGGCCTGGGTGCTGGCAGGGTGAGTAGGCGAATAGCAGCAGGGCTTGACAGTGGCCTGGTGGGTCTCTCCTCGTGGTTATGGTTGGGTTCTATCACCTCAGGAATTGCAGGACACCAATTTGGGCAGAGGTATCTGGCTGCTGCTGCAGGGCCTAGTAGAATCTCTTCCAGGTAGCTGGACTTGGCCTTTCCCTAAAATGCACCTGGGGGGGGGGGGGATTTTAGGCGGGCTGGGTCTGAGCCAATGGGCAGTCAACCCCAGATAGTCCCACCCCTGTGGGGGGGGGGGGTTCCTCAGAATTCCGAAATGGTGGATTGTGAGAAAAACAGTACACTTCCTCCCTGGGGGGGGGGGGGCTGGGGGGGAACTTCCTGTAGGACCTAAAATGGAGGATTCTGAAGGAAGCAGTTAACTTCCTCCTGAGGGGAGGGGCCAGGGGAAGGTTCCTGCATAATCAAAAATGGCGATTTCTGAAAACACGGGTTCACTTCCCCTCAGCCCTTCCCTGGAGGAGGGGCTGAGGGGACATCTGGTAAAATCCAAGATGGAGGATTTTCCGGGAGAGGGTCTGCATCGCTGGCCTCTCCACGTTGGGGAAGGTTGGCTCAGACTTTGTCTCCCTGTTCCTGCCTTGTGGGCAGAAACAGAGGGAGAGGGGGAAGGGCAGCCAGGAGGCCCTGAGGCTGCTCTGCCCAAGGCATATCCTGTGTTTGTAGAGAGGGAGGACAAAGGCCCCCTCCCTGCAGCTCAAGCCTTTGTCCTAGGCTGGAGAGCTGCGCAGCTCTCCTAGGTGGGGGGGGGTTGCAGCATCCTGGCTCCAGTCTCACGGAAGCTGTGTAGACCAGCCCAGGGGATAGATTGATTCGGGGGGGGGGGCAGGTAGGTCAGAGCACCACACCCTTTCGGAATTCAGAAAGGGGAGGCCGAGCCTGGCAGTTTGATACCCCACATGTCAGGGTCAGCCTCTCACTAAGAGGGGGTCATTTTGGTGCTGAGGGCCCCGCATGTGGCTCTCAGCACCTGGTAGGTGAAAAGGTTGCACCAAAGTCCAGAAAAAAAGTGTGGCCGGTGATGGCACTTTCTCACACTGGATATCTGTAGTGTCTCAGCAATGTTTAGCCGATTTTGGCAAAATTGGGTCATGGACCAGGTCAATAGTACTTAGTACAGAACCAGAGTGATTAAAAAAAAAAAAAAACCTCAACATTCAGGGGGGGAAGAGATTCCTACAAAAGACCACCCTAAAGACGCTGCCAGTGATTCTGGACAGTCAGATGTCGACATCTGCGCACAACACAATCATAAAGGCCACAAATACACTCCTGCCTGCTGTGACATCTGAAACCGTTGCTCTCGTAGAGCAATCTGGCCATGCTGGCAAGAGCCATTATATGAGCCTAAGTGGACAGCCAAAGGCGACACTAGCTACACTTCAAAAACTGCAAAATTACGCAGCGAGGATAGTCTCGAGGCTTAGAAAATATGATCCTATATCCCGTGCCCTGAAAGACCTGCACTGGCCTCTGATTGAACAGAGAATCCAGCACTGGGTGCTGACTATCGCCCACACATCATCTATGGCCCCGCCCCAGACTACATCAGAAGACTCATCAAACCACTTGAACCAGCACGAGCGCTCCGATCTCAAATCTGGCGCTTGGCAATCAACCCCAGGATCTCTACACAGTGCACAGGAGGAAGGACTCTAGGATACACGGGAGCACGGGCTTGGAATGCCCTCCCACACAATATCCAATATATGGATAAATGGAGAAAATTCAAGCAGAAATCAAGACAAGACTTTCCGCCGTTGCTTTCTGAAAAGTGAGTTCTGAAATCACACACGGATAAACTAAGATAATTTAGGGCAAGATTATTTGTTGTGTCAAAAAAAGGGAGTGTCTGAAATCGGCACAAACCCTGGCATCACCACTACCTCTATATGTCCTACTGCAGTGGCTACATGTTACAAACGTGTCACCAAAGCATTTGGATGCCCTAGGGCTCTAATGCTATATAAATTCCGGCCTCCGAAAACGTGCCGTCCTTGGAAAAAAATCACTTGGCCAGACCACCGGCCTGAGCACACGTGGAGCGCCACATCTGCACCCACGGAGCCATTCGACGCTACCCAGGGATGGAACATTTCGCCCCATTTTCTGGATGCGGCTTGGTTGGGACATTGGTGGGTGGGTATGTACCGTTTTTTTGGGGACTGCTTCTTGTGGCTCGTGGGACTATGTGGGGGTGTCCGTGTGTAACTCTTGACGGCTCTACCCGATTTGTGTTTTTTTCAAATACCTCCTCTGTACGCGAATAGCGGCTGGTTGCCTTTGGGCTGGGTCGCTCTATAAAAGCTCTTAAATAAATAAAGAGAGAAACAATTTCAGAACTTGCCACCGTTTGAGGCCTCCCAGACCTTGATGCATCTTCAGTCTCAATCTCTACACTGGAAGTTTGCCCAACACTTCTTCACAGTTGAGTTTGATGGGCACTTGTCACTCAATATTTGCACCGTACATTCACGAATTTCCTTTGGAGTTTTCTTCTGCAGGAATAGTAACATAATGACGGCTCGGAGTTCCACACTTTTCGTCAACATGCTTCACTCAATGATTTGAAACAATGTCAAAACGTAGCATTGCGATTCTGCAAATTGTTTTTTTTTTTTTTTTTTTTAACAAATAAAACTACTCTTTTCAGCTACAGTGGCAAAACTACAAAAAATTGTTTTTCTACTGACCAAAAAGGTGGGCTTTGAACTCCTTTCCCGGTATTAACTTTGCATTTTCGGGGTGTGTGGGCGAGGTATGTGTTCCCACCCTTCATAAGTGAGGACCGGGTTCACTCGGTTCCGATTGCCCGCGGTGCAGACACGTGGCTCTGGGGAGTACAGCGGTACCTACCTGTCCAGTGGCCGAGCCCTGCAGCGCAGCTTCTCATCCCTTTCCTACCTTATGGAAGGAACCCCAGTCACTGGTCACCTCGTCCGTATAATGATCTCCCATCGTATTAAGTGGACACTGACCGTCTCCTGTCGAAAGTTTCACGTTGCCACTGTTTAGGGTTCGGACCCCGAACCCCGTTTTCATTTTCTGCCACTTTCCTATACCCCGTTCCGGGATCTGTAAGAATGCTCTAGCGTTAAACACGATGTAAGTAAACGCATCCTATATTGTAGGACTTGATTTCTCTGGGTTTAAAATGTTGTATTTTCTGTTCTTGCTCCTTACAGAAGTCCAAGTTCCGGAAAAAAAAACGCCGAGGAAGAAAGAAAAAGGTGCGGGTAAGTCCTCGAATGTAATGGCAGGTATCCATATGAAAGGCTTGTATCCTGTGCTCCTATGAGAATCTAGATAAACTCAGCTGAATGTCATTGTCTTTTGCATGACTGTGGTGTTCGTAGTTCGGGGCTGCTCTGAGCTGCCCCTCAGGGGCACGTGAACGTTTATTAAGGTTTCTTTAAGGTCCCCAGGTAATGGGAGACATACAGCGGTTATTTGTCCTTTTTATGCTTTGTTTTTAGCTGCCCCCCCTTACGTAAGGCTGCTAAGATTAGGGGTTTGGTACAGAAAATGAATTAATTTGTATTTCCTGTTTTTTTTTTGGGGGGGGGGGGGCGGGGCGGGTGGAGAAACCCACGTGAGATTTCGTTTTCAATCCATTACAAAAATGAACACACGCTCTGATACGGACATGATAAATTGGATTATGTCCAGGTGGGCTAATCTGAAAATAGGGTTGTAGAAACTAGAATGACCATGTATACGGTTTTGTATAGTGTCCCAACCCTACAGCATCTAAACACATTTAGTTTGACGGTGCAGATTTCTTGCGGCACGGGATGGGAACATTTATTCCTTATTTGAAAAGCATGGTTTTTATTAACTCCGTCAATGGTCTGAGGTCCTGCAGTTGTCTTAAATTCTGTGAGAGGTTGTTCCAGGCTTTGGAGCCCGTTTGTTTATTGTTCCAGCC
Organism: Pseudobranchus striatus; assembly: GCA_035044885.1. Taxonomy (NCBI): domain Eukaryota; kingdom Metazoa; phylum Chordata; class Amphibia; order Caudata; family Sirenidae; genus Pseudobranchus; species Pseudobranchus striatus. The sequence goes on along the minus strand of JAWWMD010000021.1, from coordinate 15,685 downwards.
CAGAGGCATCCGGACGCTACAGTTCCGCTGTTGGACCAGCGGTACAGTGGCATAGGCAGGGAGTTTTACATCCACAACATTTGTAGAATCTTCTTGAACGGTTTGTAATCTTGCACTTGTCTGGCAGGCCATTCCAGGCCTTCGATCCCAAGTAGCCAAAAGTAGTTCTTCCCGATCTTTGGGTGGCTGGTATTGGAAGGTTCAGCCTGCCGGTCTTTGTGATGTGGGGGTGTGAACGAGGCTCCTGAAAGTGCATTAGAGATGTTTGATGGGCACGTGGGGCCTGATGCACTGGCTGAGGTATCCAGGTGCCTTGCCATGGAGTACCCAGTCACAGGGAGACACGGAGGATGGGGGTCTTGGGCAGTTCGAGGGCCAACGTGATAAACCTGAGGTGCCCAGTAGGTAGGGAACACAGTGGGAAGGCTTCTCTGGGGAGCTCCTTGTCAGGGTATGCACAAAGGCATGGGTCCAATCGTGACTGAAGTGATGTCACGAGAGGCTGGATAGCCTTGAGGAGGACATGGCCCACGAGAGCAGGGACATCCCTTGTTCCTCCCAGTTATGCCCATTAAGTTTAGCAGTTCACACCTCCTACCCCTTAGCTCAGGATGTTTAGGGTAGTTGGGGTAGGAGTGGGTGGATGAAGACCAGAGCAGACTTGTGTTTCTAGGGTTTATGGTACAGGCTTTCCAGTCGCAGCAGGGAATGTCTCCAGGTCGGGGAACGTCCGATGCATCAAAGCAAACCGTTTTACAATGGCACCATTTGTCAGGGAACAGATGGTTTATGGTAGGGGCAATGTTTGAGCGGATGCATGGCTCTGGCTTCTCCAGGAGAAGCATAGGTTGGCACACTGCGTGGACAATGGTCCATGCGCATTTCCAGTAATGGAGATGGGCGTAAGTCATGGGGTGGTCTTAAACTATGTACAGGTGGAAATACTAACCCCCATTGGCGGGGGGGAGGGGTGTGTCTTGGGTACTGTGGCATGCTTAGTACAGCACTGTGCCAGTGTGGGTGCTTTGCATGGTGCCGAATGTGTGCAGACAGTATCCCTGTGGGTCCCATAGGGGTCAGCAGGGGGAGTTGGCACCAAGTGCTGTGAATGCTCTGCGATGTACTAGGGTCTTCCTGCGGGGTGCTGGGCGTGGAGCACAGCAGTTTACAGGAGCTTCTATCCACTGTGGCTGGCTTGGGAGAGCCAGGTCCTTCAAAAGTAGGTAGGTATAGTGCCAAATCTGGGATCCAGGAGCTGGGACAAGGCATACTGTAACGGAGAATCGTGGGGCAGTTTGAGGATTAAAACTTAATGGAAAAAGAAGGGGATCTAGAGCTCTGAGGCTTCATAATGCTATTTCTAATGTACAGTATGTTTTTTAATTATAGCCTCTAAACCCAAAGGCATACACGTGCTTTCTGTCTTTGCTTGAAGGTAGCTTCAGGACGGTGCTGTGTTGCGCTTGTTCCTTTAGCGCTCTGACAGGTTGAAGAGGAGGGTTTTCACCTCTTTCTTGAAAGCCTTTAGGTTCTCAATGCTCTTGATGTGGAGAGGTAGGCTGTTCTATGCCTTGGTCCCTAGAAATCTGAAGGTTCTTCCGCCTGTCCTTGTTCCTGTGAGGCATTGTGTGCATTGCTGCTTGAGTGGTGGTCTGGTTAGGGTGTAGGGAATGGTGGGATTTCTACGTTACATTCAGCAATACCTACTGGCATCCCTTACAGTGCTTCCTTTACAATCCATCTGCATTTTACATAACGTATGACGGTGAATTACGGTTAATGGTAAATGTTGCTTGCCCCCCCCCCAAAAAAAAAAAAACCCTGCTATAATTCTGTGGGAGTCGGATCCTTTTTTAGTTGTCGCAAAATGTTGTGCTACCCACCCTTAAAGTCTTGCACTAGTCAATGTAGTCACTCCTAGGCATTGTACACCCACCCCCCAATCTCGTGAACTCTTCACTGTTCAGCTCCTATACAAGAGAAGTGCAAGTACACTGATCTTTTGTCCATAGTTTGATAAGTACAACGGTGGAACCTATAATACTTAAAAGGTGGCCAATAAATCTCCTAATTTGAAGCCTAGGAACTTCCCACGTTTGATCTCGCTTTTTTTTTTTTTTTTAAACCTCCTCCCAGCTATTGCCAGATCCTGCTCCTTCAGCTCGTCTCATAAACTACTCCAGCCTAGATTACCCCATCTGACTTGCCGTTAGAAAATCAAGGAAATGGCTTTATTTTAGGGAATAATAATTAAAATATAAAATTAAAAAAAATTAATGTGGAAATCCGAACTGTCCTTTCTACGTGGGGTTAGAGTGCTTTCCTTGGAAGTACCATTTTCAAATTCCATGGTTATTTTGACTTCATTTCATCTTGCTGATGTCTTCCCATTGGTCACAGAAATGTAAGACAATCCTACTTGCTTTAGTCCTATTCCTTGACATTTATGGAGCACAGTTGCATTAAAACTTTGCCGATTAATTCCAGAAACCCTAACCGGGATTGCTGGGCATATGTTAATCTGTTTTCCTCCCTTCCTGAAAATACTGTATTGAATTATCCAGTGGAAGTATTTTGTATATCGAACAGTGGAGCCATTTCAATGTGTTTAGTCCCTCAACATACATAATGTCCTCCTTCTCCCGTTTCACAATAGCATTGTGACCGTGACCACCAGGAATAGGTGGATCCCTGTATACCTGCTGAGAATATTTGGGATTAACTGCCATTATCCACATCCAGTAGGAAAATTATCTTGTTATTTAGTAAATATTAATGGCCAGGGCCCTCCGAGCCCTTAATGACTAGGTTTGTGGCCATTACCCATGGCCTCGTCAATTCTCTGTAAGCACCTTCTCCCAAAGGCTGTTGTAATGGGCCTTGTGTCTCCTGCCTACCAAGGAAGTGGGTGATGTGCAATGTACGTAACCAAAGAGGGCATTTCCCAGTGTATTGGCAGCGGTCTCTACGTTTTAGTAGTGGCTAATTAACTATAGTACTTATGGAACATTTGTTGAATGAGGCAAAGATAATCTGAGCCCTCTACAAAAATAAGTGTGATTCATATAAAATACGGTGGGTGCACATTCTTAAGGAATAGTAAGCTAGTTAATAAAGGAGCACTGTGAAGAGAATTTTCTCAATCTGGCATTTCTGAATCTTTTTGCGGTTATTACCATCAGAATGCTAATGGAAAAGGCTATCATATGACATATTACATGTCATATGGCGATCTATTTGGATACCCCGAGCCTGGAACGCCTTCTACTGTTCCCTGCCTCGTGCGTGTTGACAAAATGGCCACAGCCACGAGGCTTTTACTCGTCTCTGCGAGCTCCCTTTGTCCTCTGTCCAGCACAAAGCGCTGACAAGACAATGAGTATCTATGAAAAGTACCAGGACTCTAATCTAGTCGATTGGTGGCAGTTTGTATATCATTCATAATAGGATCTACAGAAAATCGCCTGAGACCTATATTTTATATCCAAGTACACAAGGTTACCTTTATAATCTTTGCATTGAGTAAAACCTATTGTCCTGCTGCACTCTGACAAAGAAACCTCTTTTCGTGCGTACATATCTGCTTCAGTAACCCTTGTTAGCTGTACTGAAATGCTATATTCAAGCCCCAGTATGACTTAACTAGGTTAGCTTTATAAGACAGATAAATATTTTATATAGAAAGGGTACTTTATAAAAACTCCTATCCCTTTCATGGAGAATGCTTATTAAGCCTTTCTTGTGAATCCCTAAGACAAACCTACTTATGTTTGGTCTTTTTAGAATGTGCTGATTTTGTACTATACAGCCTTATGAATGGCTAAATTATAAAACCTGCTATTTCCAACTTAAAGAAAAGTATCAGGAGAGGGCTTTTTTAAATTCCCCTTTTCCCTGCTCTCAGTTTGGAAACTGCATATGTCACAGGGGCCACTAGTTTATGCCAGACCTCCAAACATTTCTTATAAACAAGAGGCTCTGCCTTGAAACTAAGATGTTAATTGCTAATAAGGAGCTATCCTGTGCGAGAGCATCCTGTCTCCATACCTATTGTCCCGAGACCAGGCCTGAAAAGGTGTGAACAACCTTTTGATGCTCCAGGAACCTTTCTGCAAACTTCATCCTTTAGTGAGCAGTTCGCCTGAGCACTATTTGAATTCCTCTCTGGCTATTGGCTGAGGTAAAGTTAAGAAGATAATGTGTGGTTTTCCACCCAGGGATTATATTTTCTGTGTGCTTCCACAGGGATCCAGTCCCCTAGGAATACCCCATATAAACCAGGAACATGGATCCTTCACACTCTGACTTTTGAAATCCTGAATGTGAGAATATCTACTTGTATCCTGAAACCTCTGCTGAGAAGATCCAGTGCTGCTGAAGAAGCTTCCTCTGCGTCCGACTGCGTGAAGAACCCTTTGTCTGCCAGTCCGACCTTCCCAGGAATAGGAGTGCCTTTGAGACCAGTGCCTTCCTCTGCAAAGAAGACCCAGAGTCCAGCTGATGCCATTGCTGTGGTGTGCCGTCAAAGGTTCCCCTATGCCAGAGTGCCTCTCTGTGTTGATTTGTCATGTCTGCTGCTGCCATGTAGGAGCCCCCGGGCGTCCAGTGCTGTGATTCTCCTACTCTACAAGATCTTCCATGTGGTTCTGCCCAGAGCCAAGTCGTGTCCTGCTAGCTGTGCTGTTCATGTTGCGACCTCTGCCTGCAAGAAGGGGGGTGAGTTCTATTGTCCTGAGGTCCCCCACAGGTATGTCAAACGGTCTTTAGAAGAGCTCCCCCCCGGCCCTTCTTTCCATCCCTTCCCAGTACAAGGTTCTCCCGCACCTCTACTGGTGAGATCCTGGCCCTGATAGGCTTTGCCTATTCCCTATAGGCAAATCCTGGCCCTCTGGCCTGTCCAGAACGTGTTCATCAGAGTCTTTGAATGGTACAAGTTAATGTATAGCAAACCGCATTTAAAACGGTAGCTGCAGTACTGAGTTATGAGCTATTCTAGCCCTAACCGTGATTAAAACGACAGGTGCATAGAAAACGTATGTCCCTTTTTGACAGTTTGGTCCTGAAGAAGCTCTCCGGTAAACTTCTAGCCAATCGCAGCGCTGTGAGCTGCTCCTATGCTTTCTTCTCCACTCTTTCCTATAAGAGCTCGCACTAGAAATTCAAGTCCGACAATGATTGCTTAAAGCAAGCCATTCTGCAATGTTTTCTTTTTGTTAACCGTACTTATTCAGTGTTTCCTGACCTACCTATTGACTTTTGTGACGCATGGAATTCTGATCTTCAGTACCAGAATACTAGCGACCCTTCTAGTGCTTCTAACATGAATGCTACAACTTCTACACGCTCCCTGGTGACATAAAGTTCACTTGATTATTGTACCGATTTACCACTGTGCCTTTTATTTTAATCAACTGTGTTATTAATTCTTTTTAATATTTTTATTTTAATTTTATGTAGCATCAGGCAATATAAACACAAAACTGAAAAGCAGGAGTACATGGTGCAAACTACATCACATAAAACATTCACCGGTCTGGTGTATATCGCTAAATCCAAACAGTTATCCCTGACACCCAAAGAAACCGCTATCCCTGTACCACCTAAACAAACCACTACTACATAACACATGGTCACAGCTATGTCGGCTGATATTCATGGAGTGCAATCCTCTCCGCTATGTGACCATCCCCATGACCAGGTAAGGTTAAAAAAAAAAAAAAAAACCCTAGGCACCGCCTGGGAATACAACAGAGGAATGAGGACCATAGCTGTTTGTAGGTTCCCTCTTTACTGCGCAACCGCCATAGAACTCTCATGTTCTGCCGTTCTAAGAAGAGTACGCCATTCTGCTAAGGTAGGGGGCACCGGACTCCACCAGTGTCGTAAAACACAAATCTTAGCCAAGATCAAAACAGTCCCAAACCAGCCTTTTTTCCCTGGGCCCCTAATATTTGGCTCACCTAGGGAGGAGTGAAACAGAATCACAAAGGGGTCCAAAGTGAAGGGTAGGCATAAAGTCGTTTTACAGGGAGCCAGGACCCCTTCCCAAAAGGATTGTAGCTTCGAGCATGAGGCCACCATATGGACCACACCAGCATTCCCCACCCCCCACAGCGTGGACATGCATCGGAGAGACTTAGCTTGCGTCAAAACAGCTTAGCCGGGGTCCAGTACCAATTCGCGACCAACCTATATTCTGTGGCTTTTACTCTAACTTCCCTCAGGCCTTCGGCATAAGAGGGAAAAAAGGGTATTCTTCTGCTCATCCTGCAGGCACAAACCTAACTCCTGTTCCCAGAATTGCACCATACCGCTCTCCGCTAATTTTGAAAATGTTCCATCTATGAGTGTTTTGTATAAGAGCAATATTGTGTCTCTGGGAGCCCAACGTGAGCAGAAACAGTGCCAGTTTAGAGGAAGCCCAGTCCTGCGAATTCCCTACACAGTGGCGCAGCTGCATCGCTTGCCATATCGCGCTGCCTGGCAGTTCAAATTGTCGGACTAGATCATCCGTCCGAGACACGTCCAACACATCCCAAACCCTCTGTTGGATCCAATGTGGCCAGCAGATTGGCACACCTCCAATCCGTAAGTATGAGTTCAGCCAGATAGGGGCCTCTCGGTCTCCCCGGATGGACCCCTATACTTTTATGAGCCCATTTCCACACGTTTCTCATCTGTCATTGGGTTACCTGTCCATTGCTTATCGATATTCGTTGACCCATATAAGAGCTGGGAGATTCTAGACCCATTCATAGCCGCTAGCTCCACCTCCTGCTTGCCGAAAAGGGGAGCTGCAAAGGCCAACTGTAATGCCATGTAATAAGAGGCTAAGTCCAGCCTTTGCCACCCCCCCAGCCCACGTACTTGCCACTAGCTTAGTGTAACTAACTCGCTTAGGTGTTGGGCCCCATATAAAGTCTTGCAAGTCATGCTGGTATCCTCACAGAAGCTGCGGTGGGAACCAACATGACAACGTTCCAAAAACATAACTGACCCTGGGGATCACAATCATCTTAATCCGGGCAATCTTAGCCCAAATAGACAACTCAAGCCTAGACCACCATACCAAAGACCGGTTTAACTTCACGCCATAAAGGTTCTATGTTTCTAGCACCCACCTCCACCAAACCCTTTGGTAACCAAATTCCGAGATATTCGATCTGGTGCAGCTCGAGACGAAAACCATGGCACGCCAAAATCTCAGCATTACAACAGTCTGAGAGCGGCATCAAAATGGATTTGCTGCTATTAATCTGAAGCCCGGACACAGAACCGTATCTTTCTAGCACCTGCTTTAAGGCCGGGATGGATTCCTCCGGGTTCGAGAGCGTCAGGACAATGTCGTCTGCATAGTATAAAGCCGTCGTGGTGTGTCCCGCTACCTGCACGCCTTTACTATTCTGGGATGTTTTAATAGTCTGGGCCAACGGTTCTAGACAAGACAAAAAAAAGCGGCGAGAGGGGGCAACCCTGACATGTACCCTGACCCACCCTCTAACTGTCCGAACAAGCGGCATTTACTAGCACACGCACCGTGGGCTCTGTATAGAGCGCTTGTACCATTCGGCAAGTCATCCCCTAGATTAAACTTCGTCAGTACTTTGTGAAGATAAGGCCAATGCACCTGGTCGAAGGCTTTGGTGGCATCCAAAGAAAGCAGGACTTTGGGCTCCGTGTCTTTGCGCACAGACCAAATTACATTCTGGAGCTGTCGAACGTTGTGGCGGAAATTGCGGCCCGGAATAAACCCTACTTGCTCTTTATTAATCAGCTGTGGGATCACCGTTTGCAGCCGCGCCGATAGAATCTTACCATAAATCTTTACGTCTGTGTTTAATAGTGAAATCGGCCTATAGCTTGAGCAATCAGATGCCTCTTTCCCTGGCTTATGAATGACTGTAATATAGGCCTGCTGGTATTCGGCTGTCATGCTACCCGTACGTCGCCACTCATTAAAAACCTCACACAAAATCGGGGCTACCACTGTGGCCGTGACTTTAAAATACTCTGCGGGGAAGCCATCCACCCCCGGTGACTTCATGTTACACAACGAGCGTATGGCCTCCAAAACTTCCTGAATCTGGATAGGGGCCCCCAACTGTCCAACAAGGTCATTCGGGGTCTGGGGTAACGTGATATCCCCCGCTGTCACCCCATCCATTTCTGCATCCTCATAGAGCTGTGAATAGTAGTCTGCAAAGGCGCTGGCAAGAGTCCAGGAGCCGGCACAGCTCTCCCATCGGTGAGCGAATTTTAAGCACCTGGGTGGACCGTATCTGCTGTCGAGCCTGATGGGCCAAAAGGCGGCCTGCCTTTTGACCCTGCTCGTAATGCCGCTGTCTGAGCCGGAATAGGCAGTGTTCCACCCTATCAGACTGTAGCTTGTAATATTTGTTTAGCCAACTCCAGCCTATCAAGCCCGGCAGCAGTCGGGGAGCGGGCGAACGCCTTTTCCAATGTTGAAACCTCCCGGCCCAGTGTCGTCAGCGCTTGAGCTCGCTCTCACCGCCCTCTGCAACAAGATCCCCCTGTGAGTAGCTTTGCAAACAACCCAAACAAGTGCCACGTAGTCTACCGAGCCAACATTATCCTGAAGGATCCCCCCCCCTCAACTCCTCCGACAAGAGTGACCGATGAGCTTCAGAACGATACCCAGTCGCGTTAAACTGCCATCTATTCTGGGCAGTACGTGTCCCTCCCAAAACCAACGGCAACAAAACTGGCGCATGGTCGGTAACCCAACCCCCCCCCCCGGGAGGATTTCAAGCCAGGCACAGTGCCCAAGAAGGGAGGGTGAGATTAGAAAGTAATCTAACCTAGAAGCAGAAACCTGGGGCTTTGACCAGAAAGTGTATTCCCTAGCCGTGGGATGATGCAGCCGCCAAACATCTAGGAGCCTGGTGTAGTCTCTGGAGTCATGCATTACGAGCTCATCTACCATAGGGAGTGCCGTACGCGCCTTCGACCGGGTCTGCTGTAGCGTTCCAATCTTCCCCCCCCCCCCAAAATTAAATGTCAAGACCGCACCCCCACCACAAGCCTAGACAATTGCCCTACGAAGTCTATCTTACTCCCATTTGGAGCGTACACAGACCCCAACGTAAACACCTCGTCCTGCAATTTAATCTGCATAAGAATGATCCTACCCTCCTTATCTTTCCATTGCTCCATGAGCCGGTACTGCAGGGTCTTCCTGAATAGTATAGCCACCCCACTCCGGTGACCATGCCCCACACTATAGCCCACCTCCCCCACCCAGCCTCTTTGCAGTCTGTGCATCTCAGCGGAAGGCAAATGAACTTCTTGAAGTGCTATGTCCACTCCCAAAGTGTCTAGATGAGCTAAAACTAGAGAGCGCTTCCTGTAGTCCTTGAGTCCGTTCACGTTCCAGGATATTATCTTAAGATGCTTCATAGAGTAGATATGGTGAACCTAAAGGGCAACCTGTCCGCAAAGCACACGAGGACAACCAAAGTCCATTGTTCCTGTTTAGGGGATGGCACCTGGCGGTGCGAAAACGAAGGAATGTGATCTCGGCACAACACAGCAGCGCAACAAAACTGGTCTGAACAATAACCCCCCCCCCCCCCAACCCTAGACTTTCCTTGACTGGGCATATCTACCCCATAGGCATCCCTGAGCTTGGGTAATACCTTAGTGCACACCCACTCCATTATACAAAAAAGATGACCAATTCAGCAATATGGAGCGGGGAAAGCAAATGGTAGGCGGCCTGTGTATACTGCCGATTGATATTACTGGAAAAGATCTAGCGTCCCTGATAACATCGGCTCACAAAATTGCTGTGTTGCTCTGCCCCCATCTAGGGGAGCTCGAAGTAGAGGGGCTACGAAGTCTGGATCTATCCCTCAGCGGCCTAGCATCATGTTGGTCATTACGTTTCCATGCCGAAGAAGAAGCAGACTGAGAAATGGGCTTAGAGTACCGTGGGCGCCCTCTTTCCACCTGCTGCAGTTCTGAACTGCGCCTAGCCCAGGTCTTGTATTCCTCAACACCAGGAACAGGGGGTACATCCGATAGATACCTTGTCAGTCCCTGAGACTTGGAACGTGCCCCTCCTGTGCCCGAGGCGCAAGACCACTAGACGCAGATGGTGTTGACCCGTGAGTTCCTTCGTATTCCGTCTGCTCCAGCGGTGCATCCGGCAGGCCTTGCAGAAAAGCCGCCAATATTTGTGGTGAGGTGAAGTCCTTTGAGCCTTGTCTGAATATCTGCATTTTTGTTGGGTGCAATAATCCGCAGGACAATCTTTTAGCTTTCACTTGGGCACGAAGAGGCAAAAAACGTTTCCGGAGCTCTTGAACGTCGGGCGTGTAATCCAGGGCGAAAAAAAACTTTTCGACCATTGGCAGTAATTGTGGTGCCTTGTTGACGATGCGCCTTCACGATCAAGGACACGTGGGACGGGTTGGCCAATGCCGCAAACATGATCCTAGGGGGCCCTTCCTGTGTCTGGGATTTTGGGGTCACCCTATAAGCGTGTAAAACCATGAGCTCAGGCACAAAACTAACATCCAGCATTTCCTGAACAAAGTTTTTGATGTAACATTCTAGACCCTGTGCTCCTTCCACCTTAGGCAATCCAAAGATACAGAGGTTTGCCTTGCGCAAGTCGTGTTCAATGCATTGCAACCGTTTCATCGTCTGAGCCGCTTCTGCCCCTATTTTGGCCAACCGATCCCTCTCCTCCTCCAGAGACCCCACTCGCTGCTCAATCTCCCCCAACTGACAGACCAAACGTCTCAGATGGTCTGCCAAGTCACGTACTTCTTGCCGTGAGGCATCAAGTGCCTCCCGTATTAACACAAATTGTGCAGACCTCTCAGTACGTAGCTCCGCCACTGCGTCCAATACCAGGTCTCTGGCACCCTTGTCTCGCCGGTCTATTAGCTTGGAAAGGGAGGTAGGGGAAGTAGATCTGGCACCTTTAATGCCTGGCATGGTGGTCTAGCCACACGTTGATGGGTATAGGCCAAGAGCGAACCGCTGTAGGACAGCAACCGTACTTTCCAACTGTGCCCAGGATCGTGGCCAGCGCGTCTCAATGCTCACCACGCTACCGTAGTGCGAGCCGCCTCAGCCTTGCACCCCTAGGCCCTCCAGTATGTGCACACACACACTATCCTGTACCAACCCGAGGGCCTACAGAGTGTCCGATTTTACCTGTTGTGTTTTGCCAGTGCACATATCAAATCCAGATCCACACTGGGTCTGCTCCCCACCGATCAGGGAGCTGCAGGCGCAGTCCTGGGTGCACAACGTCACATTACTATGCCGCCTCAAAGCCACCACCGTCGAGCACATCGTGTTGCCATGGCAGCGTGGTGACGCGCACGTTACTTCAAGATGGCCACCGCGAGTCTCAGGACGGCTCAGGGCAGTCCTCCCTTTTGTTTTTAATACCCACAGGCATCGTAGGGCCGGAGCGGGCACCGCAGCCACCGAAAATGACACCCGCGAACGGCAGTGGGACCTCCCGCAAGACTCCAGGCACGCACCAAAGGATCCCCGACTAGGTACCTAGGGCCTCCTCCTTCAAGGTAGCGGTATGCCGCGCAGCTCGGGGAAAGCCAGCATAGGAAGTCGGGAGCTCCTCGCGCGACCGGCTATCTCAGGTCCCCGCCAGCACTGTTACTAATTCTATGGTGAATTGTGCCAGATCCCTTGATTAGGCACACGTGTAATGTACGTGTTTTTTGCAAACCTGTTTCAAAGTACCGTCTGATATTTTATTATAGATGAGAACAGAGACTAGCTCTGTTCTTGTCCTTTAGGCCTTATATTGGTTAGGCTGTATTTGTTATAACCTATGTTCCTCTCTTATTACTTACCTGCCATTGAGTCACTATTGTGTATGTGCTTAGTGTGGTTTAATTTACATTGGGTGTGTTACATATTAAAAGGGGATAAGGTCCTATTCTTTTATAATCGCAATACTGTGGGGACAATCTCTTCCTATTGCACATAACCTATGTTGTATTGGTATTGAGAAAACTGCACTTACCGTTAATGAGTGTCAGTGCTTTCAATAAATTGCTAGTGCAAGGCCCTGGGATCGTTATTGTGTCCAGGAGGTTCTGGGGTAGCGTCAAGGAAACTTCTAGGTCACAAGCACCATCCTTGCATTCCAAAGTGGGGAAAATCTGTACAAAGCCATTTATGGGAAACCGATGAGCTAGTAGATATTTGTATTGGTTTGCTTTTTTTGGTGTGAAGTTTATAGATAACTTGGATACTCTAGTTCTTCATCTTTAAGTCACGTGCCAGGTATGGCAGACGGGGCATGCAGTGGTTGATGTATCGCAAGACTGATTTATAAGATGCACTCTAGTGGCAACCATTGAAGATCAGGCTTTTGGTGGATGAACTTGCGAGGTTAAAGCTTGTAGTATTGCTCTGGAGGAAGCAAAAGATGAAGTGCCCGAAGTCAAAGCATAAAATTAGTAGCACCAGGACCATTAATCTGAGGGTTGCATCTAAAATAAATGTAGAAGCTGCTCCCAACAGAGCCTTATGGAGCAGTGAGTGCTAACCAGTCTGGGCACAGGTGGGGGGGGCATGACTATGCACCCCTGCACTGAGCTGCATGTTGACTGTGGGTTGGAAGGGAATATGCAAATCAATCCATGTCACACAATCTGAATTCTTGTACTTGCTAGTATATTAAGAACTGATCACTCGATACAGTGTAAGTGCTGTGTTGTGCTATGAACAGAGTGTTTATTTATGTGTGATTTTTGTACAGCGATTGAGCCCAGGGGCGTCCAACCACTTAATGGGGCATCCAACTGCTTGTTGGCCTGAACAGGGAATCGAACCCTGGTCTTGGATGCAAGTCTGATGCTCTAACCAATGCGCTATATCCAGGCCAGTGACTTTACAATTATTTTTCAAACTAAAGGGACGTGGCGCATAGGTGTCCACATAAAGCGACTTTGGTTGGCCCTGTTGCTTGGGGCTTATGGAATGTTTGCTTGGGATCACTAGTAAAGGAATCGTAGGTTTCTTCAATTCCAAAGCACTTGTTCCCGTATTACAAAATCGCCATCCCGCCTCGCCTCAGTACGATGGTGATTGTCTGCCGCCTAATTCACTTTACCAGTCTTCCTCATTAGCCAAGAGGGGCGGTGACACGTGTGAGGTATAGAGGCAGCTTCTGATGTGCTCCTAAGGGGTTGACCACAGGCAGTGGGGAGGGATCTGGTGAAGGCACAATCCTTCATTTTTTTTTTTTTTTTTGTGAGAGTCCCTTCCTCCCTCCTAGGCATCCAAGAAGCCGCCATAGCGCTCCACCTGGGAGATCAATTACCCTATGCTGATCTTTTCTGTACCCCCCCCCCCCAACACACACACAAAAAAACATGTATGGTCTACTGACAGTCTGTTTTCCCACCTGTCTATGGGGAATGTGGGATAGCGCTTCATTTGCATTTCACGAGCAGGCCAATATAGCTCACGGTTAGTGGAGAGCACCTTGAGAGGGTGATTTCCAGCAATACAGAGGTTAGTGATGCATCAAGGACTCCCACCATTTTCTGTAATCCAGGACTGGGTATCTGGAGTCCTTAGATGAGGCATTAGAGTCCGACTCCTTTCTGCATAGAAGAAGGCACATAATTGTTTGTAATATTAGGCCTGTAAAATGTATTGTATGAAGGAAGTCTCTAAGCTGTTAAGATCAAAGGCAATCTGGTCTCCATTTTGCTAGTGTCAAGTGGACTGGGTTTTTTATTTGATTATTTAAAGACTTTTTTTGCTAAAGGTGTGTGTGTTTTTTTTTTTTTTAACATTTGATGTTGCAGTTCAAGAACTCTACTGGGAGACCTGCTGGTGATTTGTATATTTAATTAAAGAGGTGAAGAAAAATGGATAGTGGGCGCTTGACTGGAGATTAGGAACCAGTACAACAACACGACTGCAAAGGGTAAAGAGACTGTAAATAAAAACGCTTACCTGTGGATTGAAACGCAAGCAACCACCCAAATTAACCGGAAATTGGAATGATCAGGACAGCTGAAAAATCACAAGCTCGATAGCTTCGACAACACCGTCCGATACTCCCAGTCCACATGTCCATGGATGGAAAAAACAGAAAAAAGAACTTTACTGGGGGCGAATAGAAGAATGACCACAAGAAGTAGATTAAAAAGGTGATAGGGAATGGTGGTCTCAATACTTCAATCACCTTGGAGATAAAAGGAGGGCAGCCTTTGCCCCCCTGATGCTGAGGTTCCGCGATTAAAGCTGGTAGACTCCAAACTTCTTCACGCTTGGCAACAGGTTAGAGGGTCCACCCCCAATGCCACAAATTTTGTTTAAAGGACCGTCCTCGGATACTATGGGAGGTCCCTACGTCTTGCAAGTGCCCCACTTTTTTCAAATCCAACCAACTAAAATCTGTAGGAGGTGGGATGGGGTAAGAAAAGGTTAGTGCTTAATTAAAAGCAACCAACAGGCTTACTGTGTGGGATATAAAATCACACAAAGAACTATATACCTGAATGTGAGGTGGTGAATACACACACCTCCAAGGGAAGCCTGGAGGAGCTCCTCAGGAGCTGAATGCAATTGCCCAGAAGGTATCTAGGGCAAAATTCCACACACTCACTCTGCCTAAAACCAGCAGATCCAGGAACTAGACTGGCGTTTGTCCCTTCAGCGCGAAAGGAAAAGAAAAAAATTTAAAAGACAGATGCAAAAGAACAGAAAATAGAAAAAAGATGGAGAATAAAAAAGGGGAAAACTAAACAAAAAGGAGGGGGGAAAAAAAGGGGGGGAACGAGGGGAAAAAGACAGGGGGAAGGGGGGAAAGGGGAAAAAAAAAGGGGGGGGGGTTTAGAGGGGGAAAAGAAAAACAGGCCAAGAAAGAAATTGGAAGGATAGAGGGGATTTAACCCCGAACTCCAGACAAGAAAAACCAGAGGAAAGAGTACTAGAAGCAAAAGGAAAAAAAAAAGGAAAGGAGAGGGAATAAAAAGAAAAGGGAAGAAAAGAGAAAAAGCAACAGAAAAGAGTGAATGGCCCTAGGGCACAAGAATGACAGAAGCACTAATGCGATGAGGGCACAAACTCACAGTAACGAGTGGGTGGATACTGCTCGTTTAAGCACCCCAGCCTTGACTTGCCCTGCCGTGCAGCAACTAAAAACGATAAACAGTACAGGTGCGAGACAAGGACAACAACCAACGGTTCCAGGTCCCTGGAACTCGTACCTATCACAATACCATATCCATACACCGTGCTGCAGCACCACACTCGACCTAATGACAACAAAAGACAAGGGGATCGGTCTTTCGACACGACGAGCCCCCGCACCACTCGTGTACCAACTGCCAATGACGATTCACTCAACAAAAAACACTATTCAATTACACTCCAGTCATACCCGGTGCCAGTGCTTAGACTTGCTGTGCAGCAACGAGTTGTATGTATGATTTGCGTATGGTGTCACCTTGAAGAGGTAAATCAGGCAGATTTGCGAAACGCGTTGGTGTTAGAATGACTGGAGTGTAATTGAATTGTTTTTTTTCTGACGTTTAGCCACTTGACTGTGATCTGCAAATAACGAATTAACGTGCCGCAGGGCTTCTCCGCAAGATGGCTCAATTGATTTAAGGATAGTTTGGCCTGACTGACTTTATGGACAGGAAATGGCTCAGTC
>JAWWMD010000020.1:0-20573 GCA_035044885.1 Pseudobranchus striatus | reverse complement strand
GCACACATCACCACAGCTCTCACCCAACTGCACTGGCTACCCATCAAACAGAGGGCCCTGTTCAAAGGCCTCTGCATTGTCCACAAAGCTCTTCACACCCACACCCCAGCCTACCTCCACAACAAACTTCTACCTCTTGCCTCCAGACACACACCCAGAACCACCAACACACTCCTCCTCCACATACCCCAAAGCAGACTCGCACGCACCAAACAGCAAGCTTTCAGTCACTGGGCACCCAAGCAATGGAATGCCCTACCTGCTCCAATCAGAGCTACCTCCTCCCTAACTACTTTCAGAAAGATGCTAAAAAACCCACCTCTTCCCCCCACTGGATGACTCAATAACCCAAAGCTCCACAGCTGGACCTGCCTCGATGACCGCCTGAACTTGACCCTGCTTTCGCCCAATGCCTGGACACAATGCCTCACAGACAAGCTGGCCCTGCCTCACTCCCTAGCAGTGATGCCCCAGCCTGCCTCCTATCTCAGTCTGACTCTCCCCTCACTGCCCTTGTAACCTCTCTTGCCTTGTGAACTTTTGTATCTCATTCCTCTGTTTTACTTCAAGCACTTTATATGTTTTACTGTTCTTCTATGCCTGTAAAGCACATAGCTGCCCGAAAGGGCAATATGTGCTATACAAAAACCATAAATAAAATAATAATAATAATTGATGATATTTTGGTGTATTCTCCTGATGTGGAGTCTCATTGATGCCTGGTATGTGAGGTGTTGTCTTGGTTGCGGGCTAACAATTTGTTTGCTAAGCTGGAGAAATGTGAATTTGAGAAGTCATCAGTGGCCTTTTTGGGTCCTATCATGTCCTGAGCAGGGTTGGCTATAGATCCTGGGAATGTTTCGGCAATTGTTGATTGGCCCTGACCTTCTACGCTAGAGGGGCTACAACGATTGTTGGGCTTTTTGAACTATTATTGTCGGTTTATTCAACGTTTTGCCCATTTAGTGTCTCCTATTTCAGCACTTACTAAGAAGGGAGGGAATCCCAAGAAATGGTCTGCTGAGGCTCTTGATTCTTTTGCTCGTTTGAAGCAATGTTTTGTGTCTGCCCCAATTTTGGCTAAACCGGATGTTTCTCGTCAATTCCTTTTGGGGTTAGATGCCTCCAGTGTGGCGGCAGGTGCTATTCTGTCACAGGTCAATTCTGAGGGGGTTTTGCATCCTTGTGCTTTTACATCTAAGGCTTTTTCTCTGGTGCAACAGAATTATGATGCTGGCAACAGGGAGCTGTTGCCCATTAAGCTTGCTCTGGAGGAGTGGCGTTATTTGCTGGAGGGTACGGTCTTACCTGTTTTGATCTAGATGGATCATAAAAATGTGTTGTATCTGGCGGCAGCCAGGCGACTTAATGCCCGTCAGGCCCTTTGGGCGTTGTTTTTTGACCATTTCAATTTTTTGTTATCTTATATTCTGGGTTCACAGAATAAGAAGGCTGATGCTCTATCGCGTCAGTCAGAGGTGGTTGAGCGGGATGTACAGTCAGATCTTATGATCCTGCCTCCGGAACGACGGATGTTGGCTTTTACTCATCGCCAAATGGGTCAATTGATGGATTCCCAGGCTCGGGCTCCTGCGGGTCTGGTGGTACTGGAGGGTCGATTGTATGTGCCCCCTGGTCTGTACTCTGAGATTTTGCAGTGGGCTCATGGTTCTAAGTTGTTGGGACATCCTGGTCTGAAGTGTACTTTGTCTCAGCTTCAGATTTATTTCTGGTGGCCTGGGATGATGGAGTCTTCTGATTCATGGGTTCATGCTTGTACCCAGTGTGCACGTTTTAAGACTAGTCCCCAGTGCCCGGTTAGGTTACTGCAGCCTTTGCCGGTTCCTGATCATCCGTGGCAGTGTATCGCCATGGATTTTGTGACTGGTTTGGCTGTATCTGTTGGATTTAACGTGAGCCTGGGTGGATCATTTTATAAAATGGTTCACTATTCTCCACTAAAACAATTGCCTTCCTCTCATGCGTTGGGGGATATCTTTTTGCACGACATTGTTCGGTTGCATGGGATTCCACGTGAGATTGTGATGGATTGGCGATCTAAGTTTATGTCTCAGTTTTGGCAGGCTTTGTCTGAGTCTCTGGACATTGCTTCACGTTTGTCTTCTGGGTATCATCCGCAGACTAATGGACAGACTGAGCGATCTAATCAGGAGATGGGGTCCTTTTTAAGGATGTTTTGCAATGAGTCTCAAGATGATTGGGTGCCTCTCCTGCCCTATGCAGAGTTTGCGGCAAAATCATGTTCAGGAATCTGTCCTGTTATCCTTTCTTTGCCCTGTACCGGTTTCTTCCTTCTACGTTTCCTTCTTCTTTACCTGAATCCAATGTACTGGCTGTAAACACTTTGTTGCTGGATCATGCCACTCGATGGCAAGGTTTAAAGAGCACGCTTTTGTGGGCCCAGGATACGATGAGGAGAATAGCGGACAAACATCGCTCAACACAGCCGGTGTTGCTCCCGGGCAACATGGTTTGGTTGAGTACACGTGATGTGGCATTGAAGTAGCCATATGACAAATTGGGCCCTCGGTATGTTGGCCCCTTCTCTATTGAGAAGCAGATCAACCCTTTTGTCTATCGCTTGTCTTTGCCTGCTTCATTTCAGATTTATCCTGTTTTGCAGATCTCTTTGTTGTGTCCTTTTGTGCATGATTCTTTTTCTCGTTCTCATCCTCCTCCTGCATCTTTGATGGTGGATGGGTCTGAGGTGCACAAGGTCAGGGCTATTATTGCCTCTCGCAGGTCCAGGCAGGGGGTGCAGTATTTGGTGGATTGGGTGGGTTTTGGTCCCGAGAAACACTCCTGGATTAACAGTTCAGAGGTTTCTGCCTGCTTACTTTTGGCTAGATTTCATGCTTTTCATCCTGATGCCCCTTGCCCTCAGGAGATTGAGAAGAGGGCTGGAGAGGGGAGTAATGTGATGATTGCTCCTTCTGTTAATGAATCGTCACTTGGCATGTCAGCTCAGGGTAGTCTGCAAGGGGTGGTATTGGAGAGAGCTGCCCCGGTGTCAGGTGGTTTTACATAGGTGTGATGCGGAAGATGGGTTGCGGCATAATCAGCATATGGCCCCCCCCTGTCCTGCCGAACATTCCAGGTGGATTTGCCAATAGTGCCCCTTGATTGGGTTACGTAGTGCCCCCCGTCCTTGCCTCGTGCACCTGGGTTTTGGCCTTGGTAAACGTGACTGACTGTTCCTTGGTGGCGGCGGTTTAGCCTGGCTTTGCGCTTACCGTGGTTTTTATAGCGCATATGGCCAGCACGTGACAGTGGTGTTCGGCGGGATGCGCGGCTGATGTTCCACGTCAGTTGGACCAGTGTGCGTGAGGGAGTCGAGCAAGCTCTTTGGCGTCTCCCCAGGCATAGGCACGTGATTCCGGCTGGGTGCAGGAACGGGTTGAGGGTTGGCAGCATGGGGTAGCCATGATGGCTCTTGGTGCTAGTATGTAAGCATGCATTTATTAGCGAAAAAAGGCCCAAGGTTATCTTGGTGCTGCGTTGACCTGAACAGGGAATTGAACCCTGGTCTCTCAGATGCAAGTCTGGAGCTCTAACCACTGAGCTAAATCCAAGCCATGGATAGCCACACCCACTGTTCAGTGCTTTTATTCTTTCTTCTAATTCTTCACCAATCACCAGACTGCGTTCTCCAGTGAACTCCCTTGTTCCTTTTGTTATCCAATCGATACATGGGTAATAGTCCAGAAGATGCTTGCAATACGTCGCTTTGGTTCTGGTGAGCCCTCCTCATCCTTGAATGCATTAGCCTGGTGTATTTAAACATCAGCAGGGCACCAGGTCAGACGTACTTGCAATTTGCTTGTATCACTACCAGGGTTTCCATTTGGTGTCCTGTTTGTTGTTCCATTGGCCATTCTTTAGTTGGCTTAAGTGCGCTGTCTGATTGTCCTGCAAGGACCCGCATTTGCTTGTATATCCATATTGGGAACTGTGTTATAAGGGCACGCTCTGTTGAGCATTATAGGAATGAACAGTATTCCACCCACTCCCATCCCTTTAGTAAAAGGGGAGATTTTATCTATTAATGTCTCAAACATTCCTGATCTTCCCTTTAGGGAGATTCTCTCTAACTTGAACTGCTGGTATGACATGGCCCACTGTGCATGTTCCTATCCGTTCATATGGCAACAGTTTCATAGCCTTATTTCCACAGATCCAATACAGACTGAATGGCGCCATCATGGCTGGGTCTTTCAAACTATCTGAATAACAATGATACTGCAATTTCCGCACACATACCACTGTTTCATTTAAAACACCTAGCAATCTCTCAGGGAGATCTGAAGATACATGATTAATTCCGCACTGGGTGCGATATCTAGTTACCCATGTCCCTGCATGAATCATACATGGCCTAACCATCACCA
Source organism: Pseudobranchus striatus (assembly GCA_035044885.1). Taxonomy (NCBI): domain Eukaryota; kingdom Metazoa; phylum Chordata; class Amphibia; order Caudata; family Sirenidae; genus Pseudobranchus; species Pseudobranchus striatus. Next base: position 16,164 of record JAWWMD010000020.1, on the reverse strand, counting down.
TTCACCAAACTACCACTTTAAATGTCCTCGATAGGTCTCTTTTGGTCATATCATTCCACCATCTTTTACACTAGTCTACTCCTTTCCATTCTTGACCTTCTAAAGCAAACACTACCCTTTCTAGGTGTACCAATGTCAACTTACAATTTTTGATTTCTCCCACATCCTGATTTGATAGTGTAGACATTACTCTAATGCATATCTCAGGGTGTGTAAATAAATGCACCACCCATGTCTTTGGCATCGGAGGGTGTTTTACGTTCTGGTCTCATGCAATGCTAGTTATTGTATTGTTTTCAAAACATAATCCTTCGTTTGTCACTGCATTACATGGAAAACATTGACCTGCATGTTGGGGAAGTGCTGTACATACCCAGCAATTTGTTACATTTAATCCCGAGCTACAAAGCATGCAGTTCTAACAAATTGATTTTCCCTGTGTGTTGCTTGTACCATTATGATAATTGCAAATATAATCAACAGACCATTTTCATAATTAATTTTGCTACTTGGTGTGTCCAGCCATCGTCTTCTCTCTCAGCCACTGAAGGCCTTGGTATCCTTCTATGTAGCTATATTAAAACCTGAAAATCAAATCTAACACATTTTATTGTAAAATCTAATTCTAAATCCCTACAATTCTTTGACAACTTAGTTTCTCCAATCCGCTTTTCAGGCACCTGTAAAAGAACAGGAAAAATAACACCAAAATGAAGAGGGGGAAAAAAATGTCTGTGAAAAATCAGTGGTCCAGTCTCCCTATAAAAAATAAAGTGGAAAAAAATGGTCTACAAATCCTTGGAAAATAAAAAATAAAATAGTCTCTTGAGAAAGACAGTCTCTTAGCAGGACTCAAGTCTCTAGTCCACTGAAGAACAATGTTCTTCGTCTCTTCTAGGTCACGCTTTCTCCTTTAAATCTTAAAATGTCCTCAGTTCTGGGGGTGGACCAAACTCAGTCCAGCAAGCTCCCTGTAGGTCATGTCTGCCAAAGTTGGGATCTCCTCGCTTCTTTGAATCTCAGTTTGAGTTCCTTTCTGCTTTATTCATGGTTGATCTGGAGAAAAATAGGAATGAGTCCGTGGACTCCAGATGCAGCCTAGGATCTGGACGCATCCAACATGAGGCTCCGGCTGACTGCAGTCATGATCCTCAGACTTATAGCACCAGTGGGTGCACGCAATAGCCTTTCTAAGTGCCTTCTGCCTCCCCTTGGAGTGAGAATGGGAGAAGCTGGCAGCCGCATGCGCTCACAAGGACTGTCACTGTTGATGAATTTCCATCGTCCTTTGGTTCTTCCCCCAGTATCAACTGGTCCACTGTTGGGGGTGTCGGCGTCTGGGCTTAACTAGTGCTGTGGCATGATCTGAGTGATGCAACACCTCTTAGTTGTTACCGCCCATTCGACTCTCATTCTACGGCTTTGACCGGTCCTCTCCAATTTTGCGGGTAAGGATGGTGTACAGAGCAGAGGTGGAACTCGAGGGTCTCAGAGATGTGACCACAAAGTGGTCTTGACAGAAGTCTCTCCCAATAATATCAATCTGATGCTACAGGACGCAGCCCTTCCTCCCTGTCCCTACAACTGCAGATAGTCTGAACGGGACGATAAGGAGGGGCTGCAACTGGTACTCTCCGGCAAGCCAGCTTCATGACTTTCTCAGGCACAACTCAGTTCAGGCTGGCACTTCCCGGAGTTATTGTTTGCTGTTAGTTTGTGGAGGTGAAACCAGCCGGTACTGAGAGGAATGGATCCAACTTCTGTTCTCCTTGATTTTAATCACAGAGTCTGTAATGAGAATCACAAGGAATGGTCCCTTCAATCTAGGTTCGAGCAAATTCTTCCTCTGAAACCTCTTCACCATGACCCAGTTTCCAGGCTGTATAGGGTGACTCGGTCCTGGAGTGGGTCTCTTCTGAGCAGCCTCAATCTGCAGATGGAGAAACTCAAAATAAGTATTAAACTCCTGCAATACCTCATAACTACATCGTCCTGAATCTGAATATCTGCCTGCAACTTCTCAGGAGGAGAAACTGGTAACTGCGCTGGACTTCCCATTAGAATCTATGGGATGTTCAACGATGCTTTCTCCCAGGAAGATTCCGGATATACAATAACACCAGTGGGAGGGCATCTGGCCAAGACTATCTTGCCTCCGCACTGATCTTTGCGAACTTGTTCTTCAAATCCTGATTCTTCCTTTCCACTGCTCCCCTTGCCTGCGGTCTATAACTGCAGTGTAACTTCTGTGTAATGTCCAAAGCCTTACATACCCCGCTGTATTACCTGGCTTGTAATATGTGTCCCCTGATCACTGTAACTACCAAGGAACTCCAAATCCTGGGACCGATTTGGTTAATCACTTCTTTGCTACTGTTACGGAGTCACACCTAGCGCAGGGCCGTGCTTCTACCCAACTGGACCAAAGATCCACTAATACATATTGGTACTGCTCTACCTTGGGTAATTCTATAAAGACTAATTGAACATGGGTAAATGAACCCCACGGGCCTGGGGGTGCCGTAGGTGTCGTTGGCACTGATTTAGCTGAATTTTACAACATACATGTGGTGCACTGTGATATGTAATTCTGTATAGCAGTAGAAATGCCAGGGGCATACCAAAATCTTCTGATGGTCTAGAGTGTGTCCATTTTACATGCATGTGCTGGCTCATGGGCTGTGCGAATTCAATATGCATACAACATTCTTGGGGCAAGTGGTCTTCCATCCAATAACTGTATCACTCTATGCTCATCCTTTCTCACATCTTTCTGACTTAATTGAAAATCACCCCACTCTTGCTCTTGCATTTTTGCCAAACTTTCCAAATCAGACATCTGATCAATCTTTTTACACACAAACCTGGTTGACTGTAAATTATTCCCTCCCCCTTGTGCAGCCTGCTTTGCCGCTGCATCTGCTTGTGCATTTCCCCGAGCTATGTCTGTAGCCTTGGAGGTACGTGCCGTGCACTTAATTACTGCTAGCCATTTGGGTAGTTGGACTGGGTCCAACAGTGCTGTGACTCTGACTCCATTCTGAATGGGGTTTCCCATTGAAGTTAAGAATCCTCTTATTGTCCATAATTGTTCAAAGTCGTGGATTATGCCGATTCCATATCGACTGTCTGTATAGATGTTACAGATCTGATCTTTCATCAACTCACTTGCTCGAGTTAAAGCAATCAATTCACCTACCTGCACTGAACACGGCTGAGGAGCATATGCTACTTCTAACACTGTATGTTATGTGCACACTGCATATCCTGCTCCCAGCGACCAATCTGACAACTTCCATCCACATATATCTCATAATTTGCATTTTCTATTGGCTCATCTTTCAAATCCACTCCTGGCAAACATTGCACTTCCACATATTCCACAAAATCATGGCTGTCATCTTCATCCTCTCTGAGGACTGGCAATAAAGTGGCTGGATTTAAAATGTTACATCGCTGTAGTGTTATGCGATCTCGTGTTAATAACAGCTCCTCATATCTCGCTAATTTTGCCGCTGTCGTATGCTGTTTCTGGCTCCTGTTCAATAATGCCGCTACGGCACATTGTGCCCACACCGTTAAGGTGTGTCCCTGGACCAACTCATCACTTTTTTACCATGAGTGCTGTCACAGCTACCACTCTCAAACATGTTGGATAAGCCTCAACAACTGCATCTAACACAGTGCTGTAATATGCCACTGGTCACTGCCTGTCTCCATGTTTCTGTGTGAGGACCCCCAATGCCACCACCTTCCTTCACTTCATGCACATATAAATTAAATGGTTTCTCATAGTCTGGGATGCCTAGAGCTGGGGCACTGCTCAGTGCTCGTTTTACATCCTGGAAGGATTCTACTACCTCTTGCGTAAGCTGTAGGGGCTCCGTGGCTGTGTCCTTTAAGAAATTATAAAAAAGGATGTGCTCTTTCTGCCATTGCTATAATCCACATATGGCAATAATTTATTTCCCCCAGAAATGCTCTCAATTCTCTTTTGGTTTGGGGTAGTTCCATCTGTAAAGTCAATTCTATTTGATCTGTTGTCACCATGCGGACTCCATGGGCTATCTTATGGCTCAGATATATCACTTCGGGTATACAAAATTGCAATTTTTCTTTAGAAGCCTTGTGGCCCCTCTCAGCCAGCGCAGTCAGCAGTGTAACTGATTCTTGGAGGCACTCCTCTAAGAGCGGGGCTGGCCACCAATAAATCATCTACATACAAAGTAGATCCTCTCTCCAAGCCCAAATCTTTTAAAACCTGATGTAATATCCTTGAAAATATTGTGGGACTGTCTCTGAACCCTTGCTGTAGTCTCTTCTAACAATACTGTAAATGTGAATGCAAATAATACTGTGACTCAGGGCGTAACAGTATAGAAAAGAAGGCTGAACATAAGTCTACCAACGTGAAATGTGTAGCTGCCGGAGGAATACATGACACGATTGTATCTGGGTTGGGGACTAATGGGAAGATGGATTCAACGAAAGCATTAACTGCCAACAAATCTTGTACGAATCTCCATGATGTAGGTTCCTTTGCATCTCTCACTTGGTTGTCCAACCCCTCTTCACTTTGGGCAACACCCTAAACCACACCCTCAGTCTCCACCTTTGCTTTGGATTTCCTAATCATCTTTATCAGGAGTATCAGGGTGTTACATGGACTTACGCATTGGGTCAAAATGTCTTGCTGCAGCAGCGTCTCGATCACAGGTGTTATCCCCTCTATCGCTTCTCTCGATAAGGGGTACTTTTACATACAGGAGATGTGCCCCTGTCATTACTTTCACTTACACCGGATCAGTTCCCACAATCATTCCAACTTCATTTCAATTTCTCGCTCACAAACATTCCAGCACCTGCTGCAAAGTAACATCTCATAACTGCTCTTTGGGCTTTCCCTGAATTCGTGAGAACATATGTCGAGTTTCTGGGACATCGAAGATTACTCCATCCGGAGTACAATAAATCGTACACCCTAATTTACACAACAAATCTTTCCCTAACAGATTTAATGGGCAAGTTTCACTTAATATAAATGCATGCTCGGAGGTGGCTAGTCCCAATATCACAGATACTGGCTATGTAAGCTTGTGTGTTGCCCTAATCCCTTCTGCACCTATAGCCGTGATTGTTGTATTGGTCACAGGTACTCCTTTAAAATCTTGCTCAGTGTGAATATTGACGCTCCGGTATCTATTAAACATGGCACAGTTTGCCCAGCAATTGTGCAGATTATGTGTGGTCCCGCTTGATCTATGGGTATGACCAGTACTGTTGCTATCTCAATCTGTTTATCATCCCTTGTAATTTCCTAGGCGATATCAGCACGCTGGGGCAGTCCCAGCACAAAGGTCGGCTGACTCTGTTATCCCCCCTCTGCATATGATCTTGGCCTAAACTGGGACTGTCTTGTCCCATCGAATCTGGACTGCGGCACCTGCAGCCCTCAATTCAGACTTCCAATGCCCCAAATGCGAAACATTCTTGCGGGGTGCTTCCCTGCTGGGGCCGCTTGGGCCCCCATTGCTATCTTACTGGTGATGGCTTCCTGGGCATAGCTGGGGGTCCCTCTTGACCCCTCAATCTCTTATTTTGGACCCCCTTTGCTTCCAACTCACTCAGTTGGCATGTCATCAATTTCTCTGCCTTGTCGTGTTTGCGCTTCTCTTCCCTTTCATGATAATATGTGGCATGCTCTAATGACACCTCGGCCGTCCTCATCATCCAATCTATGACTACCGCTTTAATTTAGTCTTGTAATTTTGGTTTTAATCCTTGCATAAATGTTGACGTTAACAGATGAGGTGCCTCCGCTCCGATTGGCATACCACAATGCCTCGAAAAAGTATTTGTAAGCTGGTTGCTGGGGTCTCACCCTGTTCCTGTTTACAAGCATTAATCTTTGGCCAATCAATTTTCGGTGGCCAGACTTCCTTTACAGCCTCTAGCAACGCCATCCGTGCAGCCCTATAGTCTGCTGGCAAATTATCTGTTCCCCAATTTGGTTCCCTTCTCTCGCCGCCACTTGGCAGTAGTTAATAATTTCTTAAATCTAGGATTGTATGCATCAAACAGAAGTTGCAGTTCTCTCTGAAACTTCTCCGGATCCTTTTTAACGTCCGGAAAGTACTTAGTCATAACCAACAGGTTGCTGGGAGCCCATGGGACATTAACATCTGCCATCACAGCCCTCCCCGTATCGCCAAACCCTGCAGGCAATTGCCAAACCGGGGCCAGAACTACATTTTGATCGTCCTCCCCCCATCTGATAGCTCCTCCTCTGTTTCCCATTCTCCCGATCCATCTTTCTCAGTCTCTCGCTGCAATGAATTCTGGGAGGAGGGGACAAGTCAATACTGCACAGTTCGGCTGTAAAGCTTACACTCTTGTGGTCCTAGCCACAGGGATCGGGATACTGTCTTACAGGTCTTTCCTCTCGCTGTCTTCCCTACTTTAGACTGGGGCAGGGCTCGCACACTGGATTCTACCGGGTCTGCTCTTGGTCCTGTGCAGCGTGTGTGTGGTGAAGACAAATCGTCTACTATCTCCTCTGTAGGTGTAAGCTCCTTTTCTTTTCTCACAGGACAATGTTCTGACTCACTTTTGTCTGCACCTCTGCAAAGTCACAAGTCCTGTTTTAACTCTTCCTGACTTTCTTTCAGCTCTCTCACTTTCGATTCACCATCGCACTTCAAAGCCTGCTCTAACCTAATGCAATATGCTTCCCATTGTGAAACTTTCACCTTTCTGTCTTTTGCGGTTAGTCGGTCTCTTAAATTGTGTAACACCTCCAACTTATATGAACCCCCTGGTGGGAACGCCTTGCCCGCATCTCCACCCAAGTCTGAATATATTTACAAGACCCCTCCCCGTAACTCAGAACATAAACATAGCCAGAGATTTCTTAGATGGAATTATCACTTTAGATCTTGCACACCCCATTTTTACTCACAAACAGTTCACACTTGTTTACTCTTAACAGCTGGTGGCTGCCCTTAATCTCTCTTTTCCAATTTTTTACTACAGTTTATTATCCTACGCAAGAAGTGCCAGCGTCCTGGCATCTCCCGACACATGCGTCGAGTGTTTTCCTTTTTATAGCAGGGATTTTGTTATTACTCACTTTTTTTGTTGTTTTTTTACATATATATGTTTATACTCGGGCCTGCCAGGTGTATAAATACTATACTTACGTCGAAGAAGGTAAAGCTGGTTCTGTTCTTGTTAGCAGAGTCATCATAAATGCAAAATTCCGGCACCTGTCGCCGGGACCGGCCAAATTTTTTCTAAGTATACTTTATTAATCTCTACCTGACAACAATACCATTGTAGTCTAGGTAGTCATTGCTCCTTACCCCTATCCTTGGGTAGCAACAGCGTAACTATGTGAGGGTGAGTCACCTAGGTCATGGAAGACCAATCCCTAGAGTGCTCATTTGCATAGATCAACCCGATTGGACACTCTAGTACAGATATACCCTCAAAGCCTTAGTCCCTTGCTCATTTCTGTCGATTCAAGAGCATCAGCAGGGAGGCTGGGAGGGTTTATGATAACTCTGCTGCTAACAAGAACAGAGCCAGCTTTACAGTCTTCAACGTAAGTATAGTTTCTATTCTTGTATTAGCAGCAGAGTCCTCATAAATGCAAGATTACCAAAGAATACATTTTTGGAAGTGGGCAATAAAACACCACACAGAGGAGTAGCTTCGAGGCCTAGGAATCTCATATTCGATGAATAATAACAAAATTCAAGGAAGAATGGAAAATAGCCGAAACATTGCTCTATTATGTGAACAATGAACAACAGCAAAAACTTTACATATATTATATTAAATATAAATTTTTTATCTACATACGTAACTATAAAAATCTAGATCCATATAGACAAGCAAATAGGCGAATTGTTAAAACAGAATATTTAGGGGGGCGTGGCTATGGCGGAGAGGGAGTGAGGTGTTTCTCCCCGGAGCTCCGCATAGCCTCCTGCTAAGAGCGGCCGCGGGGACATCTCCCTGATGGCTTTTTTGCACCGACGGCCACTGGACAGGAGGGGAAGCGATGCTGTGCCCGATGGCCTCCTGAGTGGGCCGTTTACTGCCCAGATTGCATGGATTTCAGCACGGAGAGGAGCTCCCCTCCCCCGGGGCGCTGCGCAGGCTGGCAATTGATGACTCAAGATGGCCGTCACTTATTACTCCCAGCCCCTGGAGGTCTAACGGAGTGTGCCTCGTGTGCCGGGGGGTTCGAGCCACCTCTCGATTTTTCACCAAAGACCAGGGCTGCTACCCCTGCTGCCACAGGGTGGTGGTTCGGTGTCCAGATTTCATCGGCGGTGGAGAGACCCCCGGAGTAGGGGGCATGGGGTGCACCTGGTCACCTGTGGACTAAGGACACAGTGGTCACTCTCGGGGGTCCTGTTCTCCTATCTATGGGGCAGTAGCACCACGCTACGGGGTGCCATGGTGGACATGTTGTGGTGGGGGGTGAACACCCCCACTCGTGCTCAGCAGTGCTGGGATGCACCTTACAGATGAAGTGGCACCTTGAGATGGTTGGCGGGTGCCTCGGCTTGCTGGCGAAGTTATAGTGTGTGGGCTTTCTTTTTCGGGCCGCTTTGCTGCACGGGTGTGTTGGGCTGGCCAAGGCAGCGGGCTCTGGAAGGTACGGGGCCTGCCTCTCTCAGCGGACCGTCCTGCGATCGGTCCTATAACTGGGCCTGGCTTTTACCGAGGTGAAGGATCTGAGTGCGGCTAGGGGTGTGTAGATGTCACCCGCTGGGCGGAAGGTGAAGAGATCCTCATACCCCATACTTGATATGATGTCCAGGTCTAAGGCAAAACAGTCGCCGCAAGCGGATTTCTCGGTCCCAGTGTTGCTTGAGACGGGGGAACCGCCGCAGCCCCTCCATGCAGATCTCACATCTCTCTTTGCGCAACTTCAGGATCAGTTGGTGGAACGTATGGGAAAAGAAGCTGCATCTTTCCGCCTCATTGTCCAGGAAGAGATGGCCTCATTACGTAAAGGCGTGGCTGATATCGGCCACAGAACTGACAGCCTTGAGGCCGAAATGAATGAGGGTTTTACTATGTTATCAGATCTGGATAGACGTCTGCAGGAAATCAAGGAGAGTAACATTCGACTGGAAGATAAATGCGATGACCTTGAGAATAGGTCGTGACGAAACATCAGGATTAAGGGTCTGCCTGAGGGTACTGAAGGATCCTCCATGGTCGACATGGTGGTGGACCTGTTAAAGCTGCTGATGCCGGGGGGAGCGGCCCATCTGCAAAGGTCCATAGTAGTAAGGGTGCATAGGGTGGGCTCGCAGAGGTCGGGGGTGGCTCTGCCCCACACGACATCTTGATTTGCCTGGACGCCTTTGTATTGAAGGAGCGTGTCCTGAGGGAAGCCAGGTCACAGCAAACCTTTGAATTTGGTCATTGTCGCCCCCAGTTCTTTCAGGATTTATCGGTGCTCACCCTGATGCGGCACAGAGAGATGCAGCCCCTAATGTCCTATTTGTCACTGAACGGTATTCGTTACGCCTGGACCTATCCATTTGGGCTGAGATTTGAGCTACATGCTAAGGCTTATCATGTGTGATCCCTGGAGAAGTGCAGAGAGGGCTTGCCACTGGATGACCCGTTGTTACAGACCCTTGGCGAGGCTCCCCTGAGGTCACAGACGGAGGGGCCACCTCCTCTCCCGCGGCATCCAGAATGGGTGCAGGTGGGCTCCAGGAGACGTAGGCGGCGACTTTGTCGAGGCGATGAGGAACCAGGGCCTGAGGGAGCGGTCCAGGAGGACCTAGGTCTCCCTCCTTGACTCTTGAGTTTTGCCACTTTTGCTAGTTTCCTTTTAAAAGTTGCCCGGGATTGTGGGGTGGAGGGAGAGGGCCTTTTTGGTAAAGGGGTACTGTCATATGTTGTGATGTGGTTTTATGACTGGGAGGTTGGTTGGTCTATCCATTGAGGAAAGGTGTTGGTGGTAATAAGCGGAGTTATGGGCTCCTTCAATGGCTGATTATACCGAGCATGCGCTCAAGTCGGGGGGGGGGGTAAATGGTGGTTTGCAGGAGTTCGCCTCCTTGGGTTCCCGGGGTTAGGCTTTGGCTCTATTCTGGGGGTGAGGGGTTGGGATTGACCCTCTTGTCTGTGACAGTTGCTTGTTGGATGGGTTTGCTTGTTGGATGGAAGTTGTGTGCATTTTGGTGTGTGTGGTTGATTGAGTGGTTCTCTTTCTTTTTTGTCGTTGTGTGATTGTGTGGAGTGGGGATAAGGTCTCGGACTCACTTGGTGGTACCTTTGTCCGCTTGCTACTATGGATATGTAACCACCGTGGAGGGGCTGGGCTGTCCCACAGACCCCTTATCTCGTTGGTTTTACTAGGCTTCCCTCTCGTGGTGGCCACTCCTCGATTACCCACCTGTCCCCTATCTTCGGCCGTCCTTCACTCAGGGTTGTCCCCTTGGATGGGGTCTAAGGGACGAGCCGTTAAGGAGGCCAGATGTGAGGAAAATGTTGATTGCCGGGAGGGTGTGAGACGGGAGGGGGGATGTGTTGCATGGTCCACTGCTCCGTCCATTTGTGCCTTGCAAATTTCACTCTCCTTCCTTCGGACTCGTTCTTCTTATGCTTCTCTTCTTCTCTTGGCTTTTCTTCTTATTTGCTTCTTAATTTTCTTGGCTGTCTTCGTGGGGTGGCGGGCGGGAGGGGCATGGGTCAGGAGTGTGGGGAGTGCGGCGGATGGTGTCATTAAGCTGGGGTGTGAATCTACAAAGGGTGTGTTGCGGCCCTGGGTAATGTGCGGAGTGCGGATTCACACCCTGGTTTGGGGCATATTGGCTGGTACTAAGGGGGTTGGTGTCCAATTGCCTCTGGGATGGCTAATTTTGTGACTTTGAATGTGCGGGGTTTGAACTCCCCAATTTAGAGGGCCAAGCTCTGGCGACTCCTGAGGGCACAGTCTGCAGATGTGGTGTGTCTCCAGGAAACGCATTTTCTTCAGGGTGACTGAGGTCGCTTGAGGCACCGGAATTTCCCCTTGCAGTTTTTTTTTCCATCTGGTCCGAGGAAAAGGGCGGGGGTGGCTATTTTGTTGGCCGGCTAGTTCCCCTTCCGGCAGGAGGATGTTTGGGCGGCGCCAGACGGGAGGGCCTTGTTTGTGAGAGGCCTCCTAGAGGGTCTGTGGATCAAGCTTGCTACGATTTATGCTCCTAATGAAGGGCAGCAGGCTTTCCTACACTCGACCCTAGATAGACTGTCGGGGTTCGCATAAGGGGAAGTGTTCCTGGCCGGGGATTTCAACCTGGTCCCATATTTGGCGCTGGATTGTTCTTCGGGGATGGGAGGAGAAGGTGGAGCTATGCCCTCGGGGCTTTTGGATAGATTGAAGTCCTTGGGCCTTCAGGACATTTGGATATGTGCTCATGGATGGGTGAGGGATTATATGTTTTTCTCCTCTGTTCACGGCACTTATTCGCATATAGATTTGATGTATGCCTCTTGGGACCTCTGGTGGGCTCTGTCCAATGTGTTTATAGAACTGATTGAAAATGCAGAGCATGCGTTGGTGCGGGTGCAGTTTTCCCTAGACTCTCTCATCCCCTGGGAGAGGGTGTGGTGACTTAATGATGTGCTGCTTGATGACTCTGAGGTTGTGCACGAGGTCGGGCCCAGATCGACTTGTTCCTAGAGGTACATCAGGGAGAGGACATTTTCCTCAAATGGGATACCCTCAAGGCTTTCGTGCGGGGCTTTCTGATCACGGACGGGGCCCGTAGGAATAAAGGATTTAGGGAAGAAGAAGAGGCGACATGTGAAGCATGTTTGGTAGAGAAGAGGAGTCCGAGGAGAGGAGTCCTAAACAGAACCCCTCGGAAGACAACATGAAGGGGCTCACGGCGGCTCGGGGTCGCCTGACCCTTATACAATCTGATGCAGCTCAATATCAGCTTTTAAATTCTAGGCAACAATTCTATGAATCAGGCAACAACTCGGGGCGGCTCTTGGCTTTGATGCTTTGTCTGAAGCGGGTGGAGGGCTCGATTTTTTAAATCAAAGATGGACAGAGACAGCTTCTTCATGGGGCACAGGAGATAGTTGCTCGCTTCAAGGAGTTCTATGAGGAGTTGTATACCTCGGGATCTCCATCTGGTGACCAGGTGAGGCAGTATCTGTCTTCGTGCGAGCTTCCGCGGCTCCCAGCAACAGCTGTCCAGGTGCTCGAGGGGCAGATTTTGTGGGACGAAACACTGGAAGCGTTAAAGGCCCTGCCCTCGGGCCGGGCCCCGGGTCCAGACGGCTTCACCACGCGCTTTTATCGGACGTTCCTGTTGTGCCTTCTGCCGCTCTTGACCACTCTATTTCAACAAAGCATGCTGTAGTCACGCTCCACTGACTCAATGACATGGGCCACGGTCACACTGATTCCTAAACCTGGGAAGGATAAGACAGACTGTGGTTCCTTTTGGCCGATTTCATTATTAAACCTTGATGCCAAGTTATACTCGAAGGTCTTGGTGCTTAGATTAGAGCAATGGTTGCCATCCCTGAGCCACACGGATCAAGCAGGACTCGTGCTTTGGTGGCAGACCTCAGACAATGTTCGCAGAGTAGTGCACTCCTTCACCAGGATATGCTCAGTAGGTACCCCCCAGTTGCCATCGCGTTGGATGCAGAAAAGGCATTCGACCGGGTCGAATGGTCCTTTCTGGAGGAGGTCTTAAGAACTTATGGTTTTGGCCCTGCCTTTTCTGCGGCAATCATGGCAAATTACCGTGACCCCAAGGTCAGGATCAAAGTTAATGGCCATTTGTCCTCTCCAGTGCCCTTTGTCGCCACTATTGTTTACTTTAGTAATAAAGCCTTTAGCTGTGCGGGTCAGGGCATCCCAGGAGCTGGAAGGGGCTACATAGGATGGGCAGGAGCATCGGATATCTCTTTTTGCAGATGATGTCATTGTGCTACTGCAGAGACCGCAGACTTCTCTTCCCGCACTGATTCGGCTGTTGTGGGACTATTCTACAGTCAGCGGGTACAAAGTAAATTTGGCCAAATCGGAATTGCTCAATTTGATGCTTTCTCCCCAAGAGTTAGCCTGGGTAAAAGCGGAGTCACTGTTTATTTTGGCCAAGACTAAGATCAAGTACCTTGGAGTTTTTCTGGCCAAGGACTATCAAACTGTACGAACTCAACTATCCCAGGATGTTTGAAGCTTTGGGCACCGAAATGAGACTGTGGTCCCCGCTGGTCGTTTCCTGGATGGGCCGAATTGCAGCGCTTAAAATTACTATCTTGCCAAAGCTGCTCTATCTATTCCAAACACTTCCACTGACGGTCCCCTTGGGGGCCCTGCTTCGATTTCAATGCCTGGCGATGCAGTATGTTTAGGGGGACCAGAAGCCTCGTGTAGCCAGGACAATTATGTTTCGTAGTAAGGAGCACGGGGGGTCTAGGCATGCCTAACTTTATTCACTACTATCAGGCGGCTCAGCTGCGTGCCTTGATGGAATGGACGCAACGGCACAGCCAGAAGGGCTGGCGGAAGACTGAACAAGCGCTCGCCAAACGTCCGCTTGACGAGATTCTCTGGCTCCCTAAGGCTGATCCCCCTCGTGAACTCTATGTGTCCCCGGTTACGGCTTGCTACCTGGCACCTTGGGATTAGACTATACACAGTGCTGGGCTCTCAACTACACCCTCACCGATGACCCCGATTTGTGGTAATGCCGCCTTCTCCCCGGGTGAAGGCCGGGCCTTTGAAGGGTGGACAAAGGCCGGGTGTGCCAGGATAGGGGCTTTGTTTATTAATGGAAATTTGAGTTCCTTCGAGGACTGTAAGACTAAATGGAAGCTTCCTGAAGGTGAGAGATTTCACTATTTTCAGAGACATTGGGTTCTCCACCCTTCAGTATTTCCAATGGCTAGTCGAGCCCTGACCCCGTTTGAAAGTCTCTACTCACAGCCTAGATCATCTAGGGGCCTGATTTCACAAATATATTTGATTCTCCGGAACCCTAAAGGTCCGGGATTGCTACCATATCAAAGGCGTTGGGCTGAGGTGCTGGATCTAGACCCCGAGGTGTTGGACTGGGATGACATTTTTCAGAGTGCCCATTCGTTTTCTTTTTGTGGTCAGCATAAAGAGCAGGCACTAAAGACAATAATGTTGTGGTACTATACGTCAGCCCGCCTACGGCAAATGCTTTCATTTGGCTCCGGCCAATGCTGGAAGGGGTGCAAGGAGATAGGGTCTTTTTTCCACATGTGGTGGTTGTGCCCTGAGATTGCGAATTTTTGGAAGTGGACATTTGAGGTTGCCTCCGCCTTTCTGGGGATTGAGCGGAGGCCCTGTCCTAGGGCAGCTTTGCTATGAGATTTGGCTCAGGTGGGCACTTCTGCGCGTAGCCATGAGGGCAAATTGATGCTGAGGCTGTTACTTTGCTCCCGCCTATGCATTGCCCCATTATGGAGATCACATTTGCCCCCTTTGCCAAGGTTGTGGTATAAAATGTTATGGGGTATGTTAGCAATTGATAAAATCACATGGGGAGTGCGGGGGCAAGCGTCGGAATGTGCGGCTGTGTGGGGGCCGGTGGTTGCGGACTCCAAGCTTGGCTTCAATGTACGACCATGCCCGGCAACGCTCTGGCAAATCTGCTTGCCCTACGCACGACGGTATGTTAACGAGTCGGGACCTCAGTTAGCTGAAGCGGGTGACATTGGGTAGGCATTGCCCCAGCGTATGGTGTGGGGGTTGTAATAGGTAAGTGGGTGCGGAGGTAATATGTATGTAGGGGGGCCCAGCTTTGGATCGGACCATATTGGCTATTGGGGTTTTTCTTTGGCCCCCACTCTTTCGGGCGGGCCCCTCCCCCCCCCCCGCCTTTCACCACCTCCCTCTGCTTTCCTCTTCTTTTTCTTGTTCGCTTTGCTGTACTTTTCGGTCTTCTTCCTCCCCACCTTTTTTTGCGTTCTTCCCCTCTTGCTAGGCAGCTCGCAGATATAGGTCTCCCTGGAAGTTGGGGGCCGATTTCTGTTCCCGGGATTGTCGCTATATGCCCCGTCCCCCTTCCTGGTGTGATTGGTTTATTTGGTATGCTTGTTGTTTCGACTGGGTGTGATTGGTGATTTTGCATGGCGATAGTGGTACGTTGGGGTCAGGGCACTGTTTTGGTATATTTCGCAGGACGGTTGTGCACCTTTAATGAAACTTTAGGTTGTTTCGCTTGCAGTGCCTCCTCAGGGGGAGCAGAATGTCATTTGTTATCTGCATGCCCGCTCTACTCGATTGTTGTAGCATGTGCTGCGTCACGGCTTGAAAGTCCTGGCTTGGACTTTGTTTTGCCTTGTATTTTTCTTCTACATCTGTCAATTAAAACATTTAAAACAAAACAGAATATTAATAGAAGTGAGTTATGTAAAATAGCCCTGGCAAAGGCAGAATCTTGTGCACGGTAGACATCTAGATTGTAATACTATATGGCAGAAAACCAAGCTCAGTACTAACAACCTTTTAATAGAATATACATCATAGATTAAAAAATGCACAATAACACATAAAACAACAGTAGCACATAAAACCAGCAATAAAAGGTGTAAAAGTACTTAAATTATGTTGGTGAAGTCCCAATAAAATCCAAAAGGAAATCAGAGCGTGTGAGGGAGGTCCAACAAGAGTTCAGTCTTTAGATGGGAAATTTTCAGCTCTTTAGGAGTTCCAATCTGTATAATACGAAGAGAAGACAACACTAAGTGCAGACCGCCAGTAAATGTTAAGGCTTCCTCCAATGCCCCCAAATGTGATTGCACGTACCAGAATAAACTGGAGCTTCAGACTTATCGGTCCTAACTGGACCCTGCCAAATCTCTCCAATTCCAAATGGGATATCTCCAACCACCAATGCTCCAAAAGAAATGGGAAGGGGAGGACCCTTATTAGAGAATGGCTAGTGCCACAGTTCTTAGAACATTCAATGTATTGTGCAAATCAGCAAAAATAAATATCTAAAATATTAAAAACAAATGCAAGTCGACGCGCGTTTCGTTCACTTACAGTAAACTTCTTCCAGGACTAAAAGAAGCCAAGCTTGGAGTCCGCAACCACCGGCCCCCACACAGCCGCACATTCCGACGCTTGCCCCCGCACTCCCCATG